>JAIXMN010000019.1:600000-884240 GCA_025716815.1 Dichotomocladium elegans
GTAGAATAGAACAACGGTTATTTACCATGGCCCCCAAACGACGCACTTTTCTAACCCGGAGCGCAAAGCCGAAATCCAAACCTGTCGATTCATCCCTTTCTTCGATACCAATGCTCAATAATCTTTCTGTAGAGGACGTGCTTCACCGAGAGGAGGACATCCTCTTCTCGCTGCAACTGCTGGCTTACCTCTCCAAATACCCGCACATTCGTGAATCCTTTCACAAAAACTATTCACACAATGTCTTTTCCGTTGTCGAAAAATTTACGCACCGCCTCCATCCCTCGACGGTTATATACTGGGCAGGAGTCATCATGCGCAATGCCTGCAGGAAGGATGAAGCACGAGGAGGAATAAGGCAATGTGCATACATGCATTGTGGCAAGTGGGAGCGATTTCCGCGAGAATTTGCAAAGTGCCGTCGGTGGTAAACGAAGCCGAAAAAAAGGCAATCCGCTTTTCTCAACATTGTGTCGTTTATTTTAGCCGCAAAGCAAAGTATTGCTCCAAACAATGTCAATCTAAAGCATGGGGAGAAGGCCATCGATGGTGGTGCGTTGAACGACAACATGCACCTGTTACTACTACCACTACCACTACCATTACACCTCCTGCTCCTGCTCCCACTCCTTCTCCTGCTCCTGCTACAGCAACAGGGACCGCAGCCACGCCGACAGTCGCGACAGCTCCAACTGCTGCCATCGCGACTCAACCCCAGATCCAACAACAAGACCCTGTTGGCCCGGTCAATGAAGATCACATGATGGATCTTGACCACAGCACAGCAGCCAATATTCTGACTATTCCGCTTGATCAACGTCATCCGACAAGCGATATGGATGAGGACCCGCATTTTTCCTCGCCCGACCACCACCATCACCTACAGCACCATACAGCAGCAGCAGCTTCTACTGAACAACGCCATAGTAGTGTACCCGAGCCAAGCCGCCAGTCCCCATCCTCACGTCTGGGGGACCAGTCCCGTCGATCCCATCGACGACACAACTCCCATTTAACACACGACATCCCATCTGGTTCGTCAACCGAAGCAGAAGCGGATGTCGGGGATAGGGGGACGATGATGATGGTAATCGATGGTTGAAAGTCTAAAACGGAGCCATGTTCTTTGATGAACCTTATCCCTGTTTCTCTCACACTAAGCTGTGTACATGTATCTACATTTCTCTCACACGCACGCAATTGAGTCTTTCTCACGTAACAAAAACAATAGGAGTATATATTAAAATCCACCATCCATCATAATGATCATACCTGCATTTACATTATGAGACCGTTAAAATGCCGTCTATGTATGTGTGTATCCATGCCATCCTTCCCTACATACGAGAATGCGTTAGCGCTGTAGGTCTCTTTGGCCGGATGACAAAGTCACTATGTCATCCATGTTTTTCAACCAAAGCGGAGTTACACGATTAGCATGCACTCTTATCCTAAAGGAAAACAAGTATCCTCCTCCTCATTTTGAAATCACCTGGAAGGCTTTCGCGTGCAATCTGGAGATGAGAATTCTCGCTAGTAGTCTTATGGGTGAGCAGCAAGAGCATCACGGTTTTTGTGTGCTCTCAAGGCCTGCTCGAAAAAAAATACGTGGATGCCAAGTTTCAGCTCTCGGTTGTCTTGTGATGTTCCTGATTAGACATGATCTGCTGACGAAGAAACCCGGCGCGTACTTGGAATTTGGTGGGGGTGGGGGGGGAGAAGGCCGCGAGGGAGAGAGAGAGAGCATCCTTCAAGTCCAGAAAATACAGTTCCTGCTTTCCGATTGATTCATCAAATGATTCTGGAAGGGTTCCCGAGGATAGCGTGGCATGATAACGATTTCATCCAAGAGATCAAACATATAGACAAAGAGAGAGGTGGGATGACCAGGGCACAGAATGTATTACGTACAGCAGGTGGGCTTTTTTGTTGCCCATCATGATCGACAAGCAACGCGAGTGCGAGTACCCGGTCTGTCACAAGACGACCCGTCCGTCCGTTCGTGCCGTGACGGCCTACATATCCTTTTTCCCTGCTCCTCTCTCTCTCTCTCTCTCTCCCGAAAAAAAAGGGCTGGAACGGAAAGGGAGGATATCAGATGCACGCATGGCACACATGAGTTCGCAGCCAAGCGCCGCAACCAGCGTAGGAGAGGGTCTTATACGGTGTATCTGTCTCTCTCTCTGTGTGTGTGTATGTGTATGTGTATAATAAACAGAGGCCTTGCTCTGTACCTCTTTTCTGCCACGTGCCTATACGCTGTTCCGAGATATGGAAACAAAGCCTTTGCGTATGGCATGCATATCATTAAATTGGCGTGATATCCCAGCGAAAACAATCATGGTCAAAGAGAGAAGGGAATTGAACACATACCCAGCAACGCAACCTGCTGCTAAACAACACATTCTGTTTTCCTTGCTCTGTATATGCCCTCTCGGTCCGAGCCTCTAAAACCGGCCGCGGAGGGGAAAAAAGAGGCTCCTTCATTTGTATGCCTCCCTCTCTTTCATACTGACCAGTTTCGAGGCTGTCTTGTATCTTGCTTTGAAGATCAGCGTCGTGAAACACATAACCCATTGTGTCGCTGACAAGCTGCAGCTGATGCCCTGGACATGATGTCATCATCGATCTTTGACGCAACAGAAGGTTGGACAGTGTCTGAAGCGGAGCAGACGATGGAAGGGGGCGGCTCATCTCCGTCAATATGTCCCATGCTTGTGCAACACAAGCTCTGATGATAGAAATATCATGAAGGAGGACACAATGAACAAAAGAAAAAGGACTCCCAATGCTGTCATCAAGATACGCATCATTCTCCCATCTTACCCGTCCCCTGAATGCAAAAACATTCACATCTATACGGCCTCATTCTCTCTTTGGTTTATCTTCAGCGGGCCGATTGAAAATAAGGTATTCTAACGACCGACACCTCAAAAGGGTATAGTACGCGTGATGTTCATTGGTAGATTGTAAACAATGGTTGTCCATGCAACGACTGCAAAGATGCATTATGATTTCAGGAGTACAACCTAATAGACAGCTTTTTATTGGTGTGCATTCTTATAAAGTATCTATATTTACCTCATAATCACTAATTACTTTTGTGATAGGTGATGTGCTGGTAGAAAAAGAAAAGGTACCCTGTGAACACATAATCCATTTATTAAGGTCTGCACTACTATTCTCAGTCACCAGATGGAAGCATTCCCAGACATCTCGCCGTCGTTCTTCTACCCTGATTGTCCCTACCAAAGCCGATTGATACATACAGGAGAAAGAAAAAGGAGGGGGAGGTTAGGATTAAACACACACTCGTTGTTGGCTAGAATATCCGGCGGAATTAAACACACCCTGAAGAAAAGGTGATGTGCCACGAGTAAAATCTTCCCAATTACAAGACGCTGCCAGCAGTTTGTTGCTGTTCTTCACTTTCTAACCCTTCCGCTCCTTTATCCATGTCGAGGCGACGCCGTCTGGTGAAGCGCTCAGGTATATTCCGGCGTGCCGGCGAATCAATCCCTGCTACTAGTACTACCACCACTGCTGCTGAACGTAAGTCATATGGTCCCTCATGACGTACTAATATGCTGATTGAAATGTTTGTTCATGGACCAATGTCAGACTCCAGCAATGCAGCAAAAACTTCTGCAGTGATCGGTACATTGCCTTTTCAAAACAGCAAATCACAATCGGTGCTTGTATATTCGACCAGCACTACCGCTGCTGCTGTTACTAGCGCGCCCTCCTCTTCCCGTACAGCTGCACGTGCAACCACAACCGCGACCGCATCTGCTCACAAAATCACGACGATAGCCGCACCATCAAAAGCTTCGAATGCTCATTCGAGCATCGCTGGTACTGCGACTGCTGCGGCTGCGAATAATGGTGCCGGCAGTGCTGGTACCATTTCAGGCGGTGCCATTGGTGCCATTGTGGCAATTATCTCTATAATTATCATCGGTGCTATCGCCTACTTCTTTGTCCGACGACGTCAGAAGCGAGCTGCCATGGCCAACAACCGCCTGACACGGTTCTCCATGGGCCCAACCTATAATGCGACCGCAACTTATAATAACAGCACTCGTCAGCAGACCGCATACCATGATTTTCCATCGATGTCTCAGGCTTATCAACCACCTGACCAGCGACTACAGCAACAACAACAACAACAACAACAGCACCCTACGATTACGATTGCAGCACCTGTGACAGTAGAAGATCATAGCGCTGCCCACGAGCCCATGTCGGCCACCATCATCACCACTCCGACAGGAACCAATCCTGAACAGGATTATTGGCACCAGAAACCGATTGGGACTTATGTTGTGGCGGCTGGCTACACTCCCACGCTGAGCGATGAACTCGAAGTGCGCCCTGGTGATCATGTCCAGGTGCTTGTAGAATACGACGATGGATGGTGCCTGGGCACCAACCTGACAATAAGCGGTCAAGCGCGAGGCGTGTTTCCTCGCCAATGCTTAGGCCAGCTTGCACAAACCAACATCATACCACCATCTTCTTCTCCGGATCAAAGCCGTCATGTAGATTCAACCATTAACAATCGTCTTAGCTCACTCTATGGCAATACCCCATCTGGACCGAACCCCGTCTGATCGATGCTGGCTTTCTCTCTTTCGTTCTCTCCTTTTCATCTGTCCGCTACCCTTTTTCTTTTTCTTTAAAAAAAAAGGATACTCCATCATCACCATTCCTTATATAAAGTTGCTTGTATCATCGCGCGTTGATCCAAGTCGACTGAAGAAAGAAAAAACACGTTTGTTTCTATCCATCCTGCCAAGATTCTGCTTATGCAATGATCATCCGGATGGTTCATTCCTATTGCTGCCTTGACAGCGCTGGACCTTCATCCTAGGGCGATTGCGGATGATTATGTACGTACATGAATCTGATATAGAGGCTGATACAGTACGTGTATCTCTTGGGACAAGCGGCATTGATAATAACTGTTCTGGATGGGGCAGATGGGAATCGAGCGTCCTTTGCCTTGGGGGGGATTCGATTATGTAAACTTCCGATTCGGCTTTGTAATTTTGAGGGGGGAAAGGAGGAGGAAAACGGTGTCCCCGATATTTCTCGCAGAAAAACGAGAGGGAAGATTCATGTCATGAGAACCATATCCCTCGTCAACCACCTCAAATGGTCATTCTCTGGCAACATGAATCCCCATGCTCTCGTGCTGGGCGATGTGGATAATGACGGCGTACGGTCAACGAGCTTCTATGGGAATATATGCAGCGAAGGTCTTAATGTCTCTCGTGTGCATAGGATAACGAATTCGTCATTGGCAATCTCAGTGGCGATCTTGCGATCTTTAAAGGCGAATGCGGGAATGGGTTACCTACTTACGTGTGCCGTGGTTTGGGAACCGTAAGGATCGGATCACTTGCTCTTCATGAGCTGCTGATGTTGATACACAGGCTGTAGATTACCTGCATAGCGATAGGTGATATACGAAACTCAGGACGGGTACGACATTTAAGATAATACTTCAACTTCAAGTAACGTATGGTACGGCGCGATTGATAGAACTCGATTGTATGCATCAATGCAGAAGGACATGCGCATGTATTTGACATTCCTCGACATCCAGTTGTACCATCATCTACTGATCACCTCTCCGTCGATGAGTATCTAAAACACGGCCGCCGAGCTTCCGAGACCTCTAGTATACAGGCATTCAGACGTACAATGATATCCCCAGGGCAATTTGGGCTCGATGATAGCTCTCGGAACGAGAAACAGCAGATATATAATCTACAGAAGCCTAATCTAACCTTGAACGTCCCCGTCAATGTAAACCGAGTGCTCATTGCCGATATCGGTACGACTACAAGGGCGAACCATGGGTCATAGTGCGGTGTTGGGTTGATCATCCTTTTCTTTTTATTTGCCATGGTAGATGGCGACTCGCTGAACGAGTTGATCCTTGCCAGGACGGATCGAATTCTGCATGCGTTCCAGCTCCAGACATTCTCCTCCGTCGACCTACATAAAGGGAATGACGCGCTGTCACCAGCCTCATCAAGTATGTTTAACGCTCATCATCCTCGAGTCACCCTCCAATCTTCTTTTTCAGGTTTATCGGGTAACCGCGAGAATGTCAGGCAGCCCACGACGAACCGCAATGGTGGATTGGACAATAAAGATAAAACCGGGATGCTGCGCAAGAGCATGGGCTGGTCGAAACATTCACGGACTCGAGATACCAAGGATGCCTCTTCGGACCCTCTAGGTCAAAAAATCTCGCAGCCCCTTTTAGATGAAAAGGCATTTCTCCTAGATAAGGGTGTGTGGAGATTTGATGGCCAGGTGGGGATAAGTTGGAGGACAACGCAGTGCTTTTTTTTTGCAAGAGACGATTAATCTGGTCCGTTCTTTTAGATCACGTCACTTTCGGTCTCTACACACCCTGAGCGGCCAGTTGAACCCATCTTGCTTGTAGCTCAGCCAGGCAACACATTTACTATCATTGACTGCCATGGTCAACGGTACAACCGTGAATTTACACCACTCTCTACCCCACGCACCTTTTGCGACAACCAGCATACACCAACCTATTTTGGGTCGCAGCTTGCTCTGCCGGACCAACTTAAAGAAACCCCGCAACATACGATTTTGTCAGAGAAATCCAGAGAGACAAAGGAAGAGGGTGAGGAGGAAGGCATGGCAATAACTCCCAAAGCTTCAGCTTCAGCTTCAGCAGCAGCAGCAGCAGCAGCAGCAGCAGCAGCACCGCCGGGACCACTCTCTAATCTCAGAAAAGCCACGCAGACAATACGAACGTTCCTGCAACGTAGTAATGTTGCCAAGGATGTGCCTCCACAGGCAGAAGCTGGACCTGAGAACATTATCGTCAACTGCGAAGGCAAAATCCAGGACGTTGCAGGGGATGAAATCCAGCGCTCCAGCTATGTTGTTCAAAACTGGCCCGATGTGGATGGAGATGATATTATCGGGAACGACAATGGCGCGGTAGCCACGGAAATAGTCATTGGCAAGCGCCTGTTTCAAGCTGGTTCACAGCTTGAAGGGGTTGGTGGCCTACACTACGACAACAGCCATGTGGGTATGCTGAGCATGGATGGTAGGTTCGCTTATGTAGAAGGGGTAGGGGAAGAAGAAGAGGATGATCGAAATCTAATTGCTGATTACCCAGGAAAATTCTCAATATATAATCTTCAAAGCAAAGAGCTCTTTGAGCACAACCTCTTTGTTACCCATAAACTGTTCAGCTTAGCAACCTTGGATATTTCGAAAAGCTCCTCTCCGTCTTACAGCCCTTTAACTGCTCAGTCATCTGTCAGGCAGTATTCTGGGCTCCAGACGCCCTCAAGCTCATCCCAACCTCGATTTCCTCCTTCACCGGCTGCTACTGCAGCAGCAGCAACAGCAGAATCATTTAGTGCCAGCCAGTCCAACGTGCCCTCACCTGCTTTTAGCCCATCCTCGAAGCTTTCCCGGGTTCCGACCAACGCGAGCGAATCTGACAAGCAGGCAATAGACGTGCCATCATCTGGTGATTATGACCAGCACCAGCATATCAACACAACCGGTTCCGATAGTTTGTCTTTGTCATCAGCTGGTCGATCCTCTGGCAATATCAGCAGAAGAGGCAGTGCTAGTTCCGGATGGAGTGACGGGGATGAAAACGATCGAGAAGAGGATTCTGATGCAGAGCTTTTTGTTGCTTGTGCATGGAACGGTGTGACCTATCTGATCGACTGGAGCCAACGGGTCGCGGAAGGAGGAGAGCAAAAGATCAAATTTCAGCTTGTGAAATTTGCATTTGAAGGACGTGTGTGCTCATTCACAGCAGGTGACTATTGCAACCATCTCCCCCAACCGTACGCTTTAGGCCCGACAATACTTATGCATGAATTAGGGACCTATGCTGTGTCACGGGGCCACAACGTTCCTTGTCTCTTTTACGTTGATTTCGAGGACCAGATATTTGTCTATTACGATGTGCATATTTCGCCTGGTCCTGTCACAGGATTCACGGATCCCCTTGATGACGACGTAGAAGAGGCTCTTGAGCGCATTACTGATTTCGAGCACAATATCAGTACAATCAATAGCAGCCTTAGTAATCCTTCTCGAGAACCTCCTGCAAACGATTCAGACAATGATGAAGTCATGGATCTGGGGGATGGCTGGAAGGGAGTGATAGGCGGTGATTTTAAGTTTGATATCGGAGCAAGTGAATGCGATCAAGCCCATGACATTGGCAAGTTATTTATTTATGACGCGCGGCCTTTCATGCTCTAACACAACGGATCCATCTAGACTTGGCAGATTTTATCCACGAATGCCTCTACGGTTTTGAGGATATGAAAGAGAAGCTGGAGGATCAGATTTTGCAGGCAAGTTTTTGGGGCAAAGTGATGGATCTAAACCTAATGTGCAAAACAAAACATAAGGTCGAAGCGAAGAGGCTTAAGCACCATTTCCCAGCGGGTATGGACATCCGCCGTCTTTCAGATCTTAATATAACCATTGAGCCTCCATTGGAGCGCGAACTTGATGCTGAGTCCCATGTGGATGAAGATGAGGATGAGATGCATTCAAGCCGTGCTAGTTCGATAGCAGGACATGAGTGGATTTCCGAGCCTCTAGAATTTCTAGAAGACGAAAGACGACCATCATAATGAATTCGCAGGTGTTGTTTTTCTCCCAAAAAGCAATATCAATTTGGCACGATAAAGTAGACCTTTTTTTCACCTGTATAATTGACAATGTATTTTTTTTTTGGGGGGGGAGGGCTCATGGAGTATGTACTCCAGAGTGGATGTATTGTTGAAATAATCATCCTCCAAAGACCAAAAAGAGGAAGGACAAAAACGACCATTATCAGCTTCATGGATGCTACCGTACAAACAACGTCCCTCTGATGCAGTTTTTGAAGAAACTGAACAGGAGAGTTACAACTGGTATGGCGAACGTATATATATGCCTTCGTCGTCGCCACGAGGAGTTCTCCAAGGTTCTCATTCTGGAAGCCATCTCTGGCCATCCATTGGATCAATGTACTGTAGACTTTGTGGTTATCCCGCTGCTGCTACTAGTATAATGCAAGGATGATGGCGGATATCCCTCCGTTGTATCATCGTTCCTCTCGTCGTGCTTGGGGTGCCTCCACGCTATGTATACAAATATATATATACATCAGAAGCTCTTTGCTAAGCACTTGTGCAACTGTTGCTTGGTGCTGTTAACGTATGCGTTCGAGTGTGAGAGAAAAATGGGGTGGTATCCGTGGAACCGACTGCAGATTGTTTGTTCAAAATTCTTGCTTGTTGCATCGTGCTGATGTTTGTCATTGCTCTTTTGGTTGTCGCATACCTACATATCGCAGCCTGCCGGGATTGTTGGGATGATCCATCGATCATTCGATGCTGACGTGTTTTCTGCACTTCCAAGAGGATCGGAGGTGGGGCAACTTGCGCTGTTCCGCTTAGGATTAGCAGCACGACTCTATTGTTTTTTTTTTTCGTGGGAGTGGGGGGGGCGGGCGGGCGAACATCATACGATGACTCGCCTGATGGTATCAATCACGAGCGGGTTATTCAAGATCAAACTAATTTGCTGCGGGGAATGGTTGTCGGTATGTGTAGGTCATAAAAAAAAAGGACCATCAACGCATGATTCTTTGTCTATCAAGTCCACTCGTCATGGGACACGGGGCTTTTACGTAATGCTTGTTGGGAATGCTATGATTTATGCGGAATTATACTATGTACATCTATGTCTTTATTGATATATAAATAATGCCCTCAATCCTGAGGGACCCATTTGAATTTAAAGGTGTTCAAAGAAACACCTTGCTCTTTCAAGATATCGACGAGACCGCCATAGTATGCGCCAATCGCAGCCATGAAAGCAGTGAAGCCAGAGACTCGCAGGACAGTGATATTGGAAGTAGTGTAAAAGATGCCTTCGAGGAACAAGGTGAGGAACACAAATGTCAAGTTCCTAAACGAATGAAAAATAAAAAAGGCGACGAGGGGTGAGCAGCGCGATGCAGAAAATGCGGGTGTCTATATTACCAGGAATTGACACAGTTGCCGCCTTTGATTTTGAAGGACAATGCAACATGAAAAGCGGTGTAGATGGCCCAGATATAATGGTAAATGGCTTGTGCTTGTGCAAGTTCAGCGTCTTCGGAATAGACGCTCAAGACGGCTGAGGTGTGGGGGTGCATCATGAGCCCATTGCCAATCCAGAGAGCACCGTAGGAGATAAAGAGGACAGCGGGATATGTACCGCCAGCGACGAACTCCAAGAGCCTACAGCAGAGAAGAAATTGGAAAAGGGAGAATGAGCATTGTGTTGTGTTGTTTTGTGTGTGTGTGTTTGCCCCCGCGCTCACAGCGAACTAGTACACGTATAGAGAGAGATAGATACCCAGCGAAGAATTGTGCGATTCCGCCAAATAGGAGAGCAGTAGGGAAGATGATGTGGTTAGAGCCCTCGGGCAGAAAGAGATTGAAGGCGGCCTTGAAGGAGGTCACTGTAGCAAAAGCCCAGAGGCCTTGGATGGAAGTAAAGGAAACGCACAAGTCAGGTTAAAAAAAAAGCTTAACCACCTCAACTTTACAGTCACTCAATTTACCAAGCACGGTAGGATTGCCATTGAGAGTTTTGGGTTTATAGTGCGAATGATCGAAAGGTGCGGGAGACGACATGAGCATTGGGTCGTAACTTCCTCGGGGTGTCCGATCATGCATGTAATAGTTGGGATCCATGAGAACTGGGCTAGCACGGAGACTCTTCTCGCCATTAGAGAACGGGTCTGAGACGCCTTTACGGTGGTGGTGGGAACCGCCCCCAGTTGACAGGTTGACGAATGTATTCTCGCTTGCTGGACGGGGAACAGGTGCAGTAATGTCCATGGTGAACGTATGTCTGGTTCTCTGGCTTTTTTGTCTTTCTTCAGCAACGACAGATGTTTGGGCTTTTTACAACTTCCGCCTTTTTATACATCAGACTTACTTTTAGGGGAGGGGTGGTTTGGGTGTCGTTTGCATAAATCAACGGGAACATTTGAACGGCCGCCATGTCAAATTATAAAAATTTTCAAGTCAAAGTTTCAGAGAAATTCTATTGCATCTTTGCTCACTCGCTTAGTTCTCGCTCCGGTAATGAAGCAGTAAGAACAAGAAAAACCGAAGGATGGTATAATGATGAATGCAGCGTAATATAAGAGAACGACGTCTTTTATTTTTTAGTCTTTGCTCTTTGCAAAGAGCACCGATTGCGGAGCGCTGCAGGAGCGAGCAAAGCAAACGATCCCCTTCCGGATCCTATTTGACAGTGTCAGTGCGCGCTTTGAAAGCAAACTTATTCAAAACCACCGAGAGAGTGGACAGGCAGGTTCGATTCAAGGACTGCTTTATTTTGCAAGTGTGGAATTGAGAATAGGAACCTTATACATGCGTTGATGAGCCTTGGATCACTTTTTAAGCTTAAGCGTATCTGTGGAGCTTAACCGAACGTAACAGCATTCTTCTAGAGAAGAAAACGACCCGTCTGTGGTCTATTAGAGTAAGACTAATTTATCGTAGACGCACGATCCATCTCGGCCGAAATAAAACGGTTTATCTTCCGGACTGAGAGAGGTTCCTGGATTACCCGGAAAGAAAAAGAATTGCAAGTATTTCAGAAGATTTCCGGTTCGGTTGCCTGCCGGCATGTCTGCCGTACGTCATTGCACGCGCCCTCTTGAGATTGGGACGAGTACTAAGGGTCCAATCGATACCCCAAGTCTCTCTTCTTTAAGGTGGGCGATGATTTGTTATGTTTGCGCTGATCTTGCGGACAAGGTTTGCCCCTCATAGGTTGGTGGTCGCCTGACGTCGCGTCCTTACACCTCGTTGAAGATAGTGTGCCATTGACTTTTCTGGGTAGCGAAACTCGGAAAAAGCACGCTTAACGATGCCACATAAAGATGGAATTTTAGTTACAAATGTTCTCCAGCTAAAGGCCATCTCTGCCTGGTAAAGATCACGTCGACAGCGATGATAGGATCCCAGATTTGGATCTGCCCGTCGCCCTGCGACCCAAGAAGATTTCCCCGTGCCGAAATGATTTGAAGAAGCGGCTCGAACTTCCATTTAATTCACCATTATTTATTTGTTAGTGGCAGATTCTCAATGCACAGAAGCAATAACTTGATATAATTTCACTCTCTCTTTCCTTCAATGAGTCGCGGCATAGCTCGTTTTTTTTCATTGGGGCATGCGGGCTATGGAGGGCGACCTAGGTGGCAATTGTTTATTTACCATACATCTTGCACGTCTAGTCGGAACGATGCTCATCGACATATCTGAATTGCAGCCTTGGTTCTGATACCTTGTGTTCTTGAGCCCATGTTGTTCAATGGGACGGTAGCATCATCCGATAGGAGCTAGTACGATTTTTTGCAAAGCAGTGCATAATACCTGATGATGAAGAAACGTCGCAGCGGAGGAGGACTGGATGTATCCCAAGAATCCGAATGTTGGTCCGCTCAATGGGTTTTTTTCCCTATCGATTGCTTTGACAACCACTGATTGTGGAACCGACGGCTGTGCCTGAAAAGAAGTTCGTGGGACCCCTGTCGTTCAGTCACTTCGCTCCTTGAAAAAAATTTTATCATCCCGCCCGCCTGCTAAATTATAAAAGGGACCGATTTCCTTGACCTTTTCTTTTCTTCTTTACCATACAGTAGGAAACTTATCTGTAGAGGGTGCTGCGGCACACCTCTCGATATTTTTCAAATGATGAAATTGTGGGTTGTTTATGATCGCAATGATTCAAAGGCTCCCTGGCCTAACACACGCCTTTCTGACAAAAGAAATCCTACTGTACTATTTTTTTTTTAAACAAAAGATGAAAACGAAAAACTTTTAAAATAAACAAATTGTTCCTGCCGGGATGAAGACAAAAGATTTGAATTGGTGCTAAGCCTTAGCACTACAACGATCAGTTTTTTTCTACAGCAGTCCGATGTGCTTTGCTGAGTGTAACTTGCCTCAACGGACCGTACAGTACCTCTTTAGGTTAATTGGCACGCCCTTGGGCATCGTAAGAACGGTTTAGCTAGGCTGTCGCACAAGAGGCATAATAAATATTTTTGTTGTTTGATTTGCTTGCCCGCTCAACCGAGTCCCCTTTCTCTCTCATCCTTTTCGTCTTTTGCTGAATCGCTCCTGTTGCGAACCCCTTCCACTCTCTTTCTGTCCTCATCATTTCATGTTTCTAATATAAGCATCAACCTTATGGGCAATCAGCAGTCTCGTCCACGAAGCCCCAGTACCGTCAGCCACACCACCAACTACCCTCAAGAAATATGGTCGCCACAGAATCCCAGCAGGCGACGCAACCCTTACACGCGCGAATACCCCCTTCCTCTACTGATACCATCCGAAGGACGAGTCAAGTTACGTAAGAACTCGTCCCCTTCGACGATGGGAGGCCCTGCCCCAGCAGCAGCAGCAGCAGCAGCAGCAACAGCAGAACCAGGAGCACCTGTTTTCCAGCCCGCCAGCAGTAGCACGAGATCTCGTTCACGCTTCAAACCACTCCGCGCACTGTCGTCATTTCGACTGGACTCCACCGTTCCGCCTGCTCCATCCTCGCTGCTACATCATACCCCCGCTATTGGCACCTGCAAAACCATTGCTCCGCCGGAGGACGATACATCTACCTTGCCATCCGTACATCCCCTTGTCGGGCCTGAACACCTGGTACCGATCGACGAGAACGTATGGATCAATGGGCGCAGATATTCGCCACGATCCACAACATATCTTCTCCCGTGTGATGAGGATGAAGTCTGCCGGCTCCACCTGCTCCATTTCATGGTCCGCTTTGCTATTCAAGGGTGAGTGTATATACATATATATATACATATATATATATATATATATATGTGTGTGTGTGTGTATTTATAGAGGCACACACACATGTGTATCACACACATATACTGCTTGATCGAGATGAATCAACTCAGCTCATTTACAATACACGCTTCCTCATCTTCTTGTTTATCAAAATAGCAACTATCTTGCACCGGTAAGCGATGTGCTACGCAAGGGAGGCAAAGTTCTTGACGTGGGATGTGGGCCCGGCGCTTGGTCGATGGAGATTGCCGGAGAATACCCAAAGTCCCAAATCATAGGCGTCGACCTTTGCGCCATGTATCCGACGGACATCAAACCTACCAACTGTACCTTCCACCAGCGCGATGTCCTGGACGGTTTGCCTTTTGAGGATGAATCCTTTGATTATGTCTTTATGAGGTCAGTAGAGGAGGAAGAGATTGGGAACAAGAGCGACTCGAGGAAAGGGTTCACTGAGAAACCGCTCCCCACCCTCGTCTATACAGATTCATTGGTCTTGGTATTCAGCGCGAGCAATGGACAGGGGTCCTTCGGGACCTTGTACGGGTCTTGAAGCCGGGTGGGTGGATCGAGCTTGCGGAAACGGACGCGGAACTCTATCGGGCCGGTCCAAGAACGCGGGAAATGAACCAGGAAGTCATCCAGGTCATGGAGCTTCGGCACATTGATCCAGCTATCGGTCGCACGCTCAAGGATCATCTGGGCAAGATGGACGAATTGACGAATATGCAGACTACCTTTATCTCCTGTCCGGGCGGCCAATGGGCTGGCAAGGTATGGACCTGTTTTTCCTCTCATACACGCATACTTTCTCTTCCGCGTCATTGTGGACAAAGACAATACTCATCCGTAATGGGAATGCATCATCATAGTTGGGTCAGCTGACATTGCAATCTTGGCAAGCGTACTATCAAGCCTTAGGGCCGAAGGTGTGCCGCGTGGTCAACAAGTCGGTCAAGGAATATGAAGAAGGACTGAAGCTATGTTGGGCTGAAGCGGACGAGCACCAGACATTTGAGAACGTACACTTTGCTTACGCACAAAAAAGACTGCCTTCCTGACCTTTGTATGATAGCCTTGTTTTTCTCTTAATTATTTTTAATTTATCACTGCCTCGCTTCGCTCTCTGCTCTTTCCTTTATTATATACACAATACTGTACGGTCTTCATTGGACACGTACTCTAATAACAAACAATGAAAACCCTGCCACCACAACAAAAAACATGCATGTATTGTATAATGTATTCTACTGTTTCTCAGCGCATGGTGGGAATGAGTTGCTAGCGCAGCTGAAGCGCTTGTCTTGATAGGTCGCCGGTGGAGCACAGAACATGGGGATGCTTGTCATGCCTGGATCTTGCAAGGCACGATACCTATCATCAAACTCAATCACCAGCGACTAATGCGATGATTAAAAATCCGGTTCTCTATTTCACAACGGGTATCCAACCCCACTCCCAAAGACTTGCATAAGACGCATGCCACCGCAATGGTAGACGCTGATGAGCGTTATGTGGATGACCCATATCATGATGTCCGTGCTTGACCAATCGATAATTGATCCCACGGATATTCTCGGTTGCGTTGATTCGACTGCATAACTCGAAAAGACTGCATTGAAACTAAAAAAAAAAATAGTTAAAATAACAAGAGAAAACAAGTTATCATCTCATCGGTCCCAACCAACCGCCTCTTCCCCCCCCCGTCCCACCCAAAAAAAAAAAAAGATGATGCATACGACGCGCTGCAAATAGCGATAGCGCCAAACCCACAGGATGGTTGTTAAGAGAACCATAACGGGAATGACAAGAAGAATGACAGGACTCTCTTTTGCCAAGAGACAGGCCCACACAGTGTAAATGGTAACGCCCGCAAGGGCCCACATACTGACGAGGGTCGCACACCACACACCCTTGTGTCCCGGAGGTGGATGCTGTCGGACGGCCTCGTTGAACAGACACATGGCTGAGTTGAAGTCATGGACGGTGATCTTTTGGGATAAAATACATGTAGATGCAAATGAGTGTGTGTATGCGTATGAGAGAAGGGGGAGGTTGCTTGTTCAGTTGTATTTATGTTTTGGACTTTCTCATGGTGTCTTTCATTACATAGCCCTGGAGGTCAAATGTGTACTGATCATCAAACCGATTTCCTGATAGCCCAAGCTGAATACTCTTCATGAGCCGAAGGATGAGAACGGAAGGGTGGCAATAAAAAAAAGAAAAAGAGAGATAATAGAAGCTTAGGATGGCTACCGCCAATGTTATATACATTTGTAGCATTGTCATTCCGCCTAATTGCGGTCAGTCAGACTTGAACACTAGTAGCAGTACACCAAGAGTTCTTGGTGAAGCCCCTCCACAATCCCCCCCCCACCACCCCCGCATGCATGTCCTTAACAATGGACGGGGACTCCTAGTTACCAAAGCAAAAGCACATTGTTCCCCTTCCCTCCACCCCCTGTGTTTACATAAAGTATCTCGAGAGGACAGCTCCGTGACCTCAGGAATGCTGCTATACCGTCTGTCCCTTGTTTGACGGCCCATATGATTTGAGCAATAGCAATGGCCCGTGCGTAACGGTTTGCGTCCTATGGGATGCATTTATCGATATCCGTGTTATCGTCGCTTTACTGCAGAAGACTGGCATCTTCGGCTTGGGATAGAGACGTTAGGTTATGGGGGAGCGGGGGAGGAGAAGTCAGAAGTAGGTATTGTACGCACCATCATATGCGGTATGTAAGAAAAGAGTCGATGACACTCTCTTGCACACATTACTCTTCTGATTATTTGCTTTATTACGAACATGCTGATACGTTCGTTCATTTGCACGCAAACATGGATTTCCATTCAACTCCAAAATGGATCAAACCCCCTCCTCTGTTGCTTTTATTTGTAAGGGCAAGGCAAAACTTTGCCACGACAATCACCAAATCCGATTGTATAGCCGGCTGCGCTCTTAGCGTATCCGGTCATGTTAACCTCATCACCGTCCTCAAGGAACGTGCGCTCCACGCCATTGCCAAAATCGATCTTCTTTGTGCCATTCCAGGAGAGCTCCAATAAAGAGCCAAACGATCCGGTATCCTATAGTGGAAAGAGAAAAAAAAACATGTTAAGGGTTACAAGAATTCGAAAAGCAACTGTCCATTGGCAATAGCTTACAGGGCCGGAAATGGTGCCTGTGGCGCACATATCACCCACTCGCATGTTACAGCCGTTGACAGTATGGTGTGCGAGCTGCTGGGTAATGGACCAGTACATGTACTTGAGGTTAGACAAGGTCACCCGTTTTGAAGTGGAAGATTGTGAGGCTAATGGTACAGGTCAAGAGGATGAGAAAAGAGAGCAACTTTTTTCTTTGTTTTTCCTGCTTACGTTTGATATGTACTTCAAGATTAATATCATAGGCCGTGTCCTTATTTTCCTTAAGATAATCTAATGGTTTGGGCGAGTTTTGGGCTGGGCCACCGACGAGGAACTCCTCTAGAGCATCGAGAGTGACGATCCAGGGCGAGATGGTAGTTCCAAAATTTTTGCCCAAAAAGGGGCCAAGCGGCACATATTCCCACGCCTGGATGTCGCGCGCTAAGTTTTGTTGGTTCCATGTCAACCACCGGTAAGTTATCTCTACGACTTAGCTCATTCGGCCATCCTTTTCCACACATACCACTCCAGTCATTGACAAGCACCATGCCAAAGATATGTTGCGCCGCGTCTTCAACTTCGATGCGTTTTCCGAGATCGTTTCCTTTGCCCACAAACCATCCCTACATAATAAAAGATCATTAGAAACAGATGGCGGATGGAGATATATGCGCTGACGTGTTTTACTTACCACTTCAAGCTCATAATCAAGCTTGGCCGAGGGGGCAAAGAAAGGCTGAGTCTTCTCCTGGGGAGTAATACGCTGCCCAGCAGGACGGATGATGTCTGTGCCGGAAACCACAATTGAAGAGGCACGGCCGTGATAGCCTACTGGAATATGAAGCCTAATGGCATCCCACATCTGTGAATGCACTGTTGTTTCCCCCCCCCGTCTCCTCTTCCCCTAGGTTCGTGCCGACTAACTTACCAGTTCGGTTGAAGCGCGTTATCTTTGCCTCGGAACATGATGCCAACATTGGTGGCATGTTCGCGCGAACAGTAAAAGTCCGTGTAGTCACTTGAGAGAGAAACAGATGGTCAGTTCTCTCTCTCTCCTTTTTTTTGCCTGCTCGATCCATTGCCCTCACTCTTTATACTTTACCCAATTTGGGCAGGCAGATGCATCTTGACACTCTCACGGGGCAGTAGCGCTTTTTTGACGAGGCCAGTGTTATCTCGAAGCCTGGGGTCTTCCTTGGAAAGAAGCTTTTGGATGGCGGCGCGTGTCTGGCGCCACACGGGCCGTCCAAGGCTCATAAACGCGTTGAGCGACGGCTTTGCAAATGAGATGTGTGAGTTCCTGCAATAAACGAACGCCCACAGTTCGTTTTTATTTCCTTTCCCCGTCGTGCTTTACCTGGCCAAATACTTTTGATGGATCTGTGAGTCCGTCAATACCATCCAAAAGGCCTGCCCTGGAGACCTCATAAAGATCCAGAACATGGTCACCGATGGCTGTACCAACGCGAGGTGTTTTCTATGATGACGAGTCAAACGAAAAGACCTCACTTTGAGGATGCCGGATGCGAACTTACATTGCAGTCTGTTGAAAATACACCAAAGGGAATATTCTGAATGGGAAAGTGGGAGTCCTTAGGGACAGTGACAAAGCTTTCGAGTGAGGAGGACATGGAAGAAAAGGCAACAAAGTGACCAAGAAAGATGCGTGAGAAAATTTAAGCAGTAAAGCAAATCGTTTTTAACGTATTTTACCACAGTCCATTGGGTTTTGTAACACAGATGAGAAACTCTGTCCCACCCCCTAGAGGAATGGAAGAACGCCAGGGGTGGGGGGGGGAGAGGAGGGCTGGTTAGGTCGCATTATGCCGCGTGCGACGGCACTATTTTTCCCGGCTCCGGGAGGGCCGCTGAGCATCTTTTCTTCTTTCTCCTTCAACACGCGAATGTTTCTTCGCTCGCTACTGCTCAGAAATCTCATAAGAATCACCACTACCACCCGATATTTTAGTCAATATCCAGCTGTTCTTATGGCCAATAACAACAACCGAGGAAACAAAAGCAACGAGGAATGGCGCGCCATCCTGACACCTGAACAATTCAGGGTGATTAGAGAGAAAGGTATAACAGGCAACTTGATCGAGCTCTCTCACATGCCCTCGTTCATTGACTCCCACATCTTGTCTGTTCCGTCTTCCGCTTGGTTTGCTAAGGTACTGAGCGACCTGGGACTGGAAAGTACAATAAACACTACGAAAAAGGCATCTATCACTGTGCTGCTTGTGACGCACCTCTTTATAAGTCGGATACCAAGTTTGATAGTGGCTGCGGCTGGCCTGCATGTAAGTTCTCAATGGGATATACCAATGTACTGAAAATAAGGCAACTGACAGAGCGTTGGCTCAGTTTTTGATGCGATTCCAGGTAAAGAAAAAAAAAGCGCTTGGGTTTGGGAAAAAGAAAAAGAATTGTTAAGAGAAAAATTACAGGAGCTGTTGATCGTCATGTGGATGTGAGCCTGGGCATGAAGCGAACCGAGATCACCTGCGTGAATTGCGGTGGACATCTCGGACACGTCTTTGAGGGTGAAGGGTTTCCAACGCCTACCGACGAGAGACATTGCGTGAATAGCATCAGCTTGCGTTTTTCTGACAAATAGACCTCTGCTGGCACTATATGCCTTGCCAAGATTCTTATCCATTTGATTCGTACTCGTCGGATGTGGCGCTTCTTTTTTCGATTGCTTGGGTTTCACACGCCAAGCATTGTTGCAATGAGCATTGAACAAACACTTGCGGGTTTCATACGCGGAGATATTGTCCTTGCAGTCTGGGAAGAACGTCTCTATCCTGCATACCGAACATACACTTTCTTGTTCGTCTAGTACGCTTTTCTTAGGATAGTTGGTAGACGACTCCCGTCCAATACCAGCTCTGCTGCCGCCTATACACCCGATGTGAGCATAGGGGACATTCTCTATCTATACCATTCACCCGTAAAGATTGGTTTATGAAAAGGAAGATGCACGCAATTGAGGACATCTGTTGCACCTTTCTTTAACTTTAACTATATTTTCGCTAAAGATAAGCATCTAAAAGTGTGTGGTGGTGATGAGGCGAATCAGGAAAAAGATTATCGGCGAGCATTCCACGAGGCCATGCCGATAGCAGCATCTCGTGCGGTGCTTGAGCGGCCGATGCGGCCATAGGCGTCATCCTTGGCTTCCTTGAAGGTATGGCCGGCAGCCTTGTAATGTCGATAAGTCTGAAGATACATGTAAACCGCCAAGCAACCCATGCCAATCCAGGACACTGCGGCCAGGAGTGCAATGATGCCGGTGATGATGTATTTATCCGTAAACAATGTCACCACCAAGATAAGACCCGCACCTCCGCTGAGATGAGTAAAAATGTATATATATACAAGTTAGCACAAACGCTCGGGTCATGATATGCTCTCTTCGAGAATACTTGCGTGTTTGGAATGCCAATGGCCTTATAAAAAGTGTACAGGCAATGGAAGCCGTTAAAGATGAAGAACAAGGCTGAGAGGAAAGAAAGCGCGCTTGGTTAGCCGATGTTTAAACGGTGAGCGAGGTTAGTGTGACACTTGCTGTAATACAGAGAAACATCCTTCATGTATGCATTGTATACGGGTCGGTACCACAGGAAAAAGCTAGCCAGTGTATGCGTAAACATTTCCGTCAGGGCAATGCCAAGATCTGTGGGTGCGCTGGTGACAGACTCAGGATGGGAGAAAAGCAGGCATAGACAGGCCATGAAGTTAAGGACAAGTGTCAGCTCGAACCAGAGCCATTCACGGTAGAGCCACCAAACAGTCGACTGGTGGTTGAGGGGGATCTCAGTGGTGATATCAAGGTACATGATAGGGAAGCAGGGCGGGAAGTTGTTCGATGCCGGCCGTTGGCGTCCCTGCAGGAGCTGTTCTTCGCGCGCGGCAAGCTCACGTTCTTTTTGTCGAAGGGCTTCCTCTCTGGCGCTCAGGTCATCGTTGTGCGCAGCTCCTCTCATCGCGCTACCTCCAGCCGTCGGAGGAGATCGACTGTCATCTACCAACATCTTTTGGTCATGCACTGTCTCAAATGGGTCCTGGTTGTTGTCGGGGTATTGACGCACCGTGGTGAAGTCGTCCTGATGCTGGTTGATAGTATCCTGCTCGAGGTGGTATGATGACTCTTGCCGGTTCGAATTCAGCGCCGACGTGATGGACGGATCCTGGAAGGGATTCGACGGGTCATCAAAAGGGCTTGGCTGATTATGAGACATGACGGAATGAAGGGACGAAAGCAGTCGATCGCTCAGCGACGAAGACCTCCTCCCTCCCCCTCTTCCGAAACCCCCATCCTAAAATGACGTAATTCCTTATTTGGTGAATATGAGCTTTTCAACCAACCTTTCGCTGCTATGGAGAGATCCTATTTGTCGGCGTTTCAAGATGGCCTTCGTACCAAAGCTCCATTGTTTCCTGCTAGTTATGAATAAATTGGATGCGCTAATCATCATTATTGGTGTAATATTTGGTTCCCTTTAAGAGAAAAATTGTCTATAAAGTAATATCATCCGAATGTATATATGTACTTGTGTATGAGTGTGTGCCTTACAAAAGTATATTCGCCCAAGAGATCCAGGGCAAGCTGCTAAGACTTTTTTTGGGGGAGAGGTCATGCATTCGTTCGTTCGTAATGCGCGCGCTGGGCATCCCCCTCAAACGGTTTAAATTTCGGTGGCTTTTTCTTTTGGGGGAGGGGTTAGTTTGGTGAAACCTCATGGTGGATTTCAGCGCTTTTGCCAAAAAAAAACATAATATACCATACAATGTCAAGCCTCGCCGAACTCATAAATAACGTCAAGTCAAAAACGGCTTCCAATGCATTTGCACAGAAGAATCTCGGCATAAAAAGGAAAAAAGCAACGCAAGTATAAAGAGATCTGCCTGAGCTCAATTCGAAGATCACGCAGCTGAAGATTTCTCTCCATCCACAGTGCCTCACCCAAAGAAGTCAAAAAAATAAAAAAAACGTCAACAGCGGAATCAACAAAAGAAGAAGGACCCAAAGTGGTCGTCTTTGACGGTTCTGTCCTAGATAAGAAACCCTTGCTTGACAGCGCAAAGAGTAAAAAGGCATTCATGGTATGGAATAAAAAGCTCCCACAATAAGACAAGTTCGGCTGATCAATGTGGACTGCACCAGTCGTCCAATGTTTTCAAGACGGAGCAGCTCGAAGAGGAACAGAAGCCAAAGACTGATAAGGAAAAAGTCGAAGAGGAGTAAGTCTACTCGGAATTATCGGAGTGAAACCCGTCACTAACGCTTAACAAACCAGGGAAAATCAGCGCCACGACATTGAGCTGAATCAACTTCTTGCAACATCAAAACTTCTTGAGGAATACCGTAAGTGTCTGAGGGAGGAAAATTGGTGTCTATGCAGCGATGAGCGGGGAGTTGACCGGCGCCGATAGAGCTGGAGGAGATGTCAGGCAAGGAACGGAGAAAACACATGATGGACAAGCTCGAGACATTAGGTGCCAAAGTAAGTAAAATAAGATTTTTGCCAGGGCAAAAGTTTCTTAGTAGAGAACTAGAAACAAGGCAACGCAAAGATGCCTCTAGCGATGCACATGGGGATGAAAGCCAAGGAGAGAGAACGAGAAGCCAAGCGTCTCCAGGAAGCAAAGGACCTCGGTTTATATGACAAATCTCTTAAGCATCTCTATGCATCCAAGGTTGAGAAGAAAAAACCCCGGAATCGCGATTCTGGTATTACCAACGGTGTCGGTTATATGAAGGGCGGCACCCTGCACATTGGGAAGCACGAGCTAAGGCGGATTGAGCGTCAAGGATCGAAGAAGCGTTCTACTGGTGCTAATAGAAAGCGACGGTAGATGAAAACATAATAAAGTTGAGACCTGGCTGCATGGTTTCGAAGGGTTTTTGCATTGACTACATTTTACCCGCTTTCGTGACTTGCCCTGCTTCCCTCCACCCCCGCCACCCCCCGCCCGACGGAGTTACATAGTCTTTATAACGCTGATTTAATGCCGCTCCGTTTTGGAAATCCTCTACCTTCTATATTTTTCCTTTTCATTCCCTCGCCAAGTACCCATGCTGCGACGAGTCATTACGCACAAGTACCCAAATGCTGCCTTGATACGGCACACCGGGGCAGCGAGCCTCATTGCACGCCCCGCGTGTAGGATCGCGCTCCAGCACCACAACACCGCGCTCGCGACAGCTGTATTCTTTACGGCGAAGCGGTTATACAATGGAGGTACGGAAAGCCACAAGCCTTGTTCGAGGGAGGTATACTAACCGATTCAAATTTAAACCTTCGCAAGGCGGTATGCCGGGAGGTGGCTTCCGCTTGAATCCAAATCAGCAACAAGAAGAGGTGAAGGCACTCGAGCAATACGTAAGTTGTATCATCCCAAAATCCTGAAAGAGGGAGTGACGTGTTTTCACAAATAATGTATCTCTGAACATTAGGGAATTGATCTTACTGCAATGGCAGAGAAAGGCAAACTCGGTAATTAATGCAAGATGCACGTCTGATGACGTGCGTGAGCGCGCGCGCGTGTGTGTGTGTGGTGTTACCTCTTCGGACCTAACATAGTTTGACTCATCTGTCGGTGTTTATCAGACCCCGTCATTGGCCGGGACGAGGAAATTCGACGAACAATCGAAGGCAAGCAGATACTATCATGGCTTGAGCTGGGAGGTGGATGCTAATAGTTTTTTTTTCTATCGTATTAGTGTAAGGGTTTATAATTTTTCTGGGGACGAGAACATCAGATTTATATTGGGAAATAGACTGTCTCGGCGAACCAAGAACAATCCGGTGCTTATCGGCGAAGCCGGGTAAGTATCAAAATGGTATACAGAACAGGAAAATTCAAATAACATTTCCTATTGCTATTAGCGTGGGAAAAACAGCCATTGCAGAGGTATGCAGTGAATATAATGCGAGGGCAGAGTAACGTCGAGTGTCTTAATATGAGCGTGATTGACAGGGTTTAGCGCAACGCATTATTGCAAATGAAGTTCCCGAGTCCATTCAGGGTAGGCGTGTCATGACGCTGGACCTAGGAGTAAGTATATCAAGAATAACTAAACGTTCAACATTGAAACGGTTATCAGCGACTTACAAATCTGCTCTATGTAGAGCTTGGTTGCTGGAGCCAAATTTCGGTAAACAAAGCAAAGGGCATATAGGCAATGGCATATACGTTGCTCAACGTCAACAATATCTTTACTATATAGTGGCGAATTCGAGGATCGTTTGAAGGCAGTTTTAAAAGAAGTGACCGAAGCAGAAGGAAAAATCATTCTCTTCATTGATGAGATTCACAATCTCCTCGGCCTGGGTAAAGCTGAGGGTGCTATGGATGCTGGAAATCTGTTAAAGGTATGGGGTACTTCTAGTGGTGGATTCAAAGACCTTATGCAGCCTATAGCCTGCACTGGCACGTGGACAATTGCGTTGTGTGGGTGCCACCACCATCGATGAGTATCGCAAGGTGAGTGCGAAAAGAACCGGATACAGGTGACCTTTGTACTCAACCATGGCTGCAGCATATTATGCAAGACCCCGCATTGGCGCGACGTTTTCAGTCCGTGATGGTATGTGACAAAACAACAGGATCAAAAATAAGCGAAAATTCTAAAACTGTATATATAGGTGGAAGAACCAAATGTGAGTGAAGAAAATGAAGGAATACAAGTCAATTAATCAGTGTTTTTTGCATTATCCAGGTCCAGGACACCATTTCGATCTTGGTGAGTTTCTCTCCGCTATGAACTACGCGTTGTTCTACTAACTCCGTTTACAGCGTGGCCTCAGGGAGAGATACGAAGTTCATCATGGCGTCCGAATTGCTGTGAGTATATAATATCTCACGCATGTGAATAGGTCCTCATTATGCGATCTAGGATTCAGCGCTTGTGTCAGCTGCTATCCAAGCACACAGATATATTTCTGATAGGTACGTCTTGGGGCGTCTTCGCAGACTGATTTTGGATACTCAGTGATAAACAAACAACAACAACAAAAGATTCCTCCCGGATAAAGCTATCGACTTGGTTGACGAAGCGTGTTCTAAGCTTCGCCTGCAGCAAGAAAGCAAACCCGAAGCTCTAGAGACACTGGATCGCCAGATCATGACGATGCAGATCGAACTGGAGTCGCTTCGCAAAGAGTCTGATGAATTATCTGTCGAGCGCCGTGAAAAACTCCAGTCTGAGCTTGATGAAAAGAAGAAAGAGAGCGAGCGTTTGACCGGGGTCTGGAACGAGGAAAGGTAAAGTGAAAATTATATTAGAGAGGGTCACACCCCGTTCCGGTCTGACCACTTCCCCCCTTTTTTTTTCTTTTTTCAAGACACAAACTCGATGAGCTGAAGAAGACGAAACAGGATTTGGAGCAGGCACGCGTGGAGTTAGAGGCAGGCAAGTGACATGTAGGGCACGTATTCTGTCCGGATGGGTAATTAACTAGCTTGTAAACAGCACAAAGAGCCGGCAATTTCCAGCGAGCATCTGAACTGCGCTACGGTGTTATCCCGAAGTTGGAAAAGACACTGCCAAAAGACAGCGTACATGAGGACAATCCGGAGTCCCTGATTCATGAGCGTGTAACCTCGGATGATATTGCTCGTGTTGTGTCTCGTATGACAGGTATCCCTGTCCGTGTACGTATCTTTAAATTAATTACGGAACATGCAAACCTTCTGCTAAATGGTGGTACGATTAATAGAATTTGATGAGAGGCGAGCGAGAGAAGTTGTTGCACATGGAGGATGTTCTGCGTAAAAGAGTAGTTGGACAGGAGGAAGCAATTACTGTAAGTCAATGAGAGGTATTTTCCAGGTTACATATATTGATGCGGATCAATGCAAATCCTAGGCTGTTTCTGAAGCTGTGCGCCTTAGTCGGGCTGGTCTTCAGAACCCATCTCGACCGATTGCTTCCTTCCTCTTCTTGGGTCCAACCGGTGTCGGTAAGGTACGCGTAGCGTTGTTCTTCTCTTTTACATAACTTGATAGAAAGCTAACATATGGAAGAGTAGACTGAGCTCTGCAAGACAATTGCGCAATTCTTGTTCGACACCGAACATGCGATTGTGCGTGTGGACATGTCAGAATACATGTAAATTGGTAATTAAGTGATTACGTGAATATCCAGCTGATCACTTTATTATGAATAGGGAAAAGTTCACAGTAAGCCGTCTAATTGGTTCCCCTCCTGGCTATGTTGGCCATGAGGAAGGTGGTGAGCTGACTGAAGCCGTGCGACGACGTCCCTATGCAGTTGTGCTGCTTGATGAGATGGAGAAGGCCCATAAAGATGGTAACACGCGACAGTCTAATCTTCGAATCAGCTGGCACTCAATTTTCTGGTGTGATAGTGTCCAATCTCTTACTCCAAGTTCTTGACGATGGCGTCCTTACTGACAGTGAGCAAAAAAAAAAGAGAGAGAGAAAGACCTGTGATAATGTCGTACTGATGGACCTCTGCAGGCAAGGGGCGAAAAATCGACTTTAAGAATACGATTATCATCATGACCTCTAACTTGGGGGCAGATGCCCTGGTGAGCGATATACGCGCGGACGGAGAAGTCAGTCCACATGCCAAGAGTATGGTGATGGATGCTGTACGCCACGCATTTGCGCCCGAGTTCATTAACCGCGTTGATGAAATGGTAAGGGTTTCTCCGGAAAACCCGTAAAAAAGGATCACTCATCATTTTCGCCGTCCGGTTCTTTTCAGGTCGTTTTCAATCGTCTGTCGCGGAAAGCCCTCCGTGACATTGTCGATGTGCGTCTCCGTGAGGTGGAAGACCGGGTGAGCGATCGCCGCATCAAGCTAGATGTTGACATGGATGCTCGCGACTGGCTCGGTGAACGCGGTTACGATCCCGCATATGGAGCACGCCCGCTAAATAGGTTGATCCAAAAGAAACTGCTGAATCCACTCGCGCGCCTGCTGATCGATGGTGGTGTTCGCACGGGCGAGAACGCCAAGATCCGTGTAGTCAAAACACCATCGGGAGAGACAGATCTCGAGGTACAACGCAACCATGCGCCAGGCGATAAAGTGGACGAGCAAGAAGAGGATGAAATGGCTGCTATTGGTGACGAAGAAGAGTTGCTTCGCGAGGAGCAAGAGAACAATCAGTCATCGGAAGATGAGAGGAAGAATTAGAATAAAAGCTGTGCTGTTGGGACCCCCATAACTTCTAAATTTGGTGAGAACAAAGTTTCAGATTACGTTAGGCGGTGCGGAGTGCGCGCCCTATGTGCCCCTAAGATATCTTTCTTCTGCTTTGTGCGATCGCGTGTGTCAAAAAAAAAAGCTATGCTGCGCAAGATCAACCCACAAAAACACTTCAATCCCGTAGCTATTTCTTTCCATGTATGCAGCTACATATTGTACAATTGCCTGACCTATGTGGATGCAGAGGATGCATACTCAACATTGTTCTTTTTAAGCGATCATTTGTGGCTACCTCGCGCTATGTGCGTGTCCGAAAGAGCGAGCCCGTGACAAAACAGACAGGCGCGGAAGCACCTGCTAAGATCATAACAACAACAACAACAACAGCGGCAGCAACAAGGAAGTCTAGCAGTTCACCACCACCTCCAGCAGCAGCCACAGCAGAAGCTGGAGCAGTAGCAATGCCAAAAACGAAATTGAATGCCACCGAAAATAATGTTAGTCCTTTTCCGACGACAGAGGCTTTCGATCAGCCTGTGGAGGAATCTGAATCGGTCCATGACTGGTCACGATCTTTCCATGGGCTCTCTACACAGCCTTTTCCCAAGGAGATTTCGGACATTCTTCTGGAACCTGTCAATCAGGCAGATATAGAAGTGAAGCCGGGTGAGTGCTGAAGGAGGGGGGGGAACACAGCGCAGCGCAACGCGGATCAATGCAAAAGAAAGGGGGGAATTTACATGGAAGAGCGGGTGGTGGGTGAATTTAGATGGGTTGCTGTACCTGCCTGAAATCAAGTATCGTCGTATTTTGAACAGAGCCTTTGGCCCGGGTGGTAAGTTTTGAACAGCAAGGACTTGAGAGTTAAGCAACAGCCGCAAAATGTCTTGGCTCACCTTTTTTTTTTTTCTGTAAAAGGATGGGGACTTGCCCCGAGAGGTGAACATTCGATCAATCAAAAGAACATTTCACGTGAATATGCCCTTGTGTGTCATGGAAGGTAGAAAGACAGGGAGGGGGGCCCGCGTGCAGACCTTCATTGTCTCACCTCGTCTTCGTCTGTTAGATTCGTGTCCCAAGCTCGGGGCGAACAAGATTTCTTTGACATGGACAACTTGCCAACGGCTTCAGAAGGCTGCAAGAGCAACGCACTGATGCGATGCTGCAAGGATCTCGGTATTGCTTCCGAGTTATGGCAAGTCGACAGCGCTGAACCTTATTTAAGACAAATCGGCTAATGCAAATTCGCTCTTTACAGGGATCCGTCCTTTGTTCGCAAATACAAGAAGAAGCATTGCGTTGAAGTGTGGGCTGAGCATGTTGTCACCAAGAAGAAGAAGAAGCTTTGGAGAAAGAAGGATGAAACGCTAGGTAAAGAAGACGGTCGGGGGGTTGGTGAGCCGTAAATGATTGATCCTCTTCCTTTTTTACAGATTATCCGTATAAAGAGCTATCGCAAGACTATTAGCAAGACAACGGACATGTGATGTCTTTTTTTTTTTTATTCTTCTTTCCTAACGCTGTTTCCTCATATAAAAGATGTGCATGAACCTGATACATCACACACACCATTCTCTTCCTCTCTCTCTTTTTTAAAACATGGAGCTACTCTATTCGATCCTCTTTTTGTTGCTGCTTTTGAAACTGACACTACTGATCTTTGGAGACGACGGACAATCCGACGATGACGAAATGACCAGGTGCGAAATGGCAGTTTGTTCTTTGGCTGTGTCAAGTGAGCATTGCCCTCTCATGCCAACCACAGCGTTACCGACATCGCTGCCGTCGCCCATCGTGGTGGTTCCTCCTATATACCCAGCCATGGCTTCAATATTGTACGCCTGAGGTCTGCCGGCCAGCCAGCCCACTCCTCGTCATTGGTGAAGGAGGGTGGGGAAAGGGTGCAACCGGTGTTTTATGACACCATTTCATCAATCCCATATTCATATACATATACACACACATATACCTGTATAAAGCCATGCCTTTTCTTTTGCCCTTCTCTTTTTTAATTCCCTCACTCGCGCGCGAGCCAAACAAAAGAGGAAAGCGCCCATATATATATATATATATATATATATATACCACGTAGTAGGCTGTCATGTCGAAGCAATGGACGAATATAGAAAAGACCCTTGGTGGCAACCTCGGGTATGTAGGTCGATCTAGGGGTCTCATGTAATACATTTGTATGTGACTGAGATCCAGCCCGCGTGGTATGTAGAATATATATGCATCGTTTGCTAAATGGCATAGTGCAGCGAACGTATGGCTTAGCCATGGGAATGACGGTTGTCCTGCGTTTCTTGATATGGACGTTTGCTTGTTAGCCAGGAACCAATTTGGGAGGTACTGTATTGATCATGAGCGAGAGCATAATATATTATTTCTCCTTGGCGCTGCCAGTAAGTTACCGTAATCACATCCTTGGACGTCGCATCTTCGAGAGATGGGTGATACTTTTTTCTTTTGCTTTGTCAAAGGGTACCAATACCTACTACCATCATCCCGCCCACGCCTCCTTCCCCCAAATGATTTCCAGGGCAATAGAAAGGGAAAGAGTATGAGTATGTGTGTGTGTTTTTCTTGCTGAAGCATTGTCTGGCTGGCATTGTAAATGGAACCAAGAGACCTTTCCATGTGCGGGGGGAAGGGAGGGGATGGTGAAGGAATAAGAACGGCCATAACAGTTGTAGATCAAAACTCTTCAGTGGTAGAAAGTGATAGGCGAATCGACTGCTGGAGGTTATCCAATAATGTCTCAGTCCACGCGATGGGTACTAGCAAAAGGGCTTTCCGTCCGCGCGCGTACATACACCCCCTCCCCCAGGAGATCACAGATCAGCTGTATCTAATCTCTCTTTTCTCCTCTCATTTGTCCACATTGTCCCATAATCCAACTCTTTGGCGATCCCCATGAATCGGCTCTTCTCAGCAACTCCTGCCTATAGCTCCCTTACCTCTGCACGGTTTCCGTTCTTCAGATACAAAGTTCTGCTCCACATGATCAAATGGAGCCTTATAATCGTCGTCATTGGCATCTTTTCCTTTTTCGTTTTCTTCCGCATCGACACCCATTTACGAATCTATCTACGCCAGTGGCTCCTTCCGCCAAAGGCTGTGATCATTGAGCCACTTTTTGATGCCGGTTCATGTTATTCTGGCGATCTTGCGCCGATATATCGACAGGGGTATAAGATGTATCAAGTGGATCCTATTCCCGGCTTCCGACTCCAGGATGATACTTGTTTTGGTTATGCAGCTACCATTTTGGATCCCATCCAACATGCTTTAAGCAGCAGCGCATCATTACCACCCTCCAATGCCACAGCGAATGCGGCGGCGGCGGAGCAGCAGCAGCAGCAGCAGCAGCAGGACGACGACGGGGAGGAGGAGGGCGTGTATTTCCACACCCACTACCGGTCCTCCACCGAAGCCAACCGTGACGCACTATGGCTTGCCACGCTGCGCTCCTTCGTGGCGACCCAGCACGCGGCCGTTTTGATTGTCTGGGTTTCTAAGGAAGATGCGCATGCGCTGAATCAGTCTGCGGCTTGGCGTTCGATGGAGAAGTATGTGGACCGGATACTAAGGTACGAGATCATTACGGGCGAACCGGTGGCGTTTGAGGCGCTCTCCAAGTACGGCGGCTTGTGGTTTGACATCCATACGTTGTTCGTCCGAGACCTCTCGCCATTGCTGGAAAGCGGCAACGATTGGATGTCACAAGCAACGTGTTTTACGAGCGTTGATGGAAATCCCTTTTTGGGTTCGTCGATGATGTATTTCCGCAAGCATTCGCCCCACCTCTGCGAGCTGAAGCATGCCGCAGGCGCCATGCGTGGAGTTGAGGATCAGGAGGGTATCAACGCAGGCGAGTTGTATTACCGGGTGTACCAGCGGATTCTTCGGAACGGATACGAGCCGTGGGCGGTGATGCCCTGGTGTTACGTCGATCCGTCGCAATGCAGGAAGCCAAACCGGCTCCAGAGTCCATTTGATCCCAGTGCAAGTTTTGATCGTCGCATGCTGGAGAGCGTCTTTGCTTATCATTATCACACACTGCCATCATCATCGTCGAGACCGACCGGGGCCATCTATAACTACCTCGACGGTAAATATGCCAAGGCATTGAATCGATGATGACAGGTACGTATGGAATAAAATCGTCCTCCGCACCGCCTATACTACGTACGCATGTATGTAGGCCATCATAGTAGTAAAAAGATCTGGAACTGTTTTTTATGTTTGTTAGTTTGTTTGGGGCTAGGGGGCAGTCGGTTATGCTCGTCACCACTAGCAGCAGCAGCAGCAGAGCTCAGAGAGAATGTCTGGCTGGTCTTGCCTTCTGCGTACATATCTAGTCGCATAGATCACAAATCTATTACTGGCATAGCATGTTTTTATATATAGTACGCACGGCTTTCCATGAGTAAAGGTTACTACTGCAAGGGTCCCCACATGGATATATATATATTGGGTGTGCACCATGTGACTCTCGCACCGATAACGGTTATTTCTACGATACGTACTACCTCCAGCAAAATGCTCCCCAAGGGACGGGTTTTCCGACATAATAGGCCGTTTGAATTCGGGTCTTTTGTTCCTCGATCAGCTGATCTTTTCTGACAAAGGAGAAAGGGAGCAAACCCCACAACAGTCCAAACTTAAATTACCCGCCGCCTCACTTTTTTCTTGTGGTGGTAGGGGAGAGGGCGGGCAGGGGAAGATCAACGCACAACACACACACACCCTCCAAGAAAGTGTATTAGAGATGTAGAAAGGTATCAATATATGTATATATTAGACGAAGGCGGGAAGATTGAAAAAAAAAAGATATAACAGAAAAGGGGAGGGGAAGTAGGTTTACAGGCACGCGTCATTCGTTTGTTTGATAGTGGCAATGGGTGAAATGTTATCTATCTATATAGATAATGGACGTTGAGATTGGTGTGCAGATGTTTTGTTTTCTTAAGAGACAGATCGTGTAGGTTAGATGGGGTTGTTATTGTTGTTGTTACGTGTGTGAGTGTGTGTTTCGCGTGCAACATGAACGGTTTTCTTTTTTTTTTCTTTGTCCTCTTTTCTACTCATCGCGTCGGAACGGATCATGGGGAGGTCCAATATGTGAATGAGGCGGTGGCATGTCTCCTGTTGCGGCTGCTGCTGCTGCTGCTGCTGCTGCTGCTGCTGCTGCTGACATGCTCAAGGGGTGGCTTGACGAAGGTTGTTGTTGTTGTTGACTGCTGTTCCCCGGATCTCCTCGAACACGATACATGGACATTAATGACTCGAGTTCCTGAATGCGCTGCTGGTATTCGCCAAGCTTGTCGTGGAGAAGTCGGATATGATCAACAGACTTTCTGAGAATGGTGCCCTTGTTCGCCTTGACCGCATCTCGATCAGGTAGGAGAGTGGCAAGTTCGTTTATGCGGTCGTTGATATTGTCTCGTCGCCGCCGCTCCACTGCATTATGTGATTCCCGTCTTCGTCGTTTCTTTTCAAACAGTTGCTGCATGCTAAGGTGATCACCCGGGGCGGGTTTTTTTTAGCGTGGTTCAATTCAGAACTTTTTTTTTTTCTCTCTTTCTTTCTCTCCTTTTTCACTTACTTGCGTTGCTGCATTTCCTCATCAAAACTACCGGTGCTTGTAGGTGACACCAGCGTGGACTCGGTCTTTGTCACCATGGGTGGGGACCGTTGCTGCTGCTGCTGCTGCTGTTGTGGTGGTGGTGGTTGCCACTGGTTGTGAGGATGTGGGTGGTGTTGGTCTACTTGTGGCTGTGCCTGTGTCTGCTGGTAGTACATCTCCTTGCGCATCGACGGTGAGTCTCCCACATGTGGCGGGGGTGGCTGCGTAAAACTTGGCGTCGGTGTGTTGTATGGCTGTTGCTGCTGCTGCTGCTGCTGCTGCTGTTGATGATGATGATGATGATGCTGAAGGTCGTATGATCTGGAGGAAGACGGATAGGGTTTTGGCGACGCAGGCGGATTGGTGTTTATAGACATCATCGACTGCATTTTCTGGTGCGGGTGCTGAGGCGGCGAATCCAGCGAGCAGGTCGTCATGGGTGACGGGAACGCTTTCTGGTCAGTATTGCTCATTGTCACAGCAACGGCATTGGCATCAGAGCTCGCTTGCTGGCGTGTGTTAAAAGACGCATGGGAAAACTGTACATTGTACATTATGGATCGTCACTCCCCCCTCAAAAAAAAACAAGAAAGGAGAACCTGACGAAAAAGAGAAAGGAAGAGAGGAAGGAAGGAAAGAGAGAGAAAAAAAGAGAGAGATAAAAGCTACCCCCCCAGGTTTTGAGAGAAAGAGCGAGAGGAACAGATATGACGTAGAGGTACAAAGGAAGGTGTTATGTGTTGAGAGCATGAGAAACAAATGCCCATCTCGTGACACCTGGTCACGGGCCGCTTATTGGGTCCAAAAAAAACAAACAAAAAAAAAGAGTGATAGAACGATTGCAGTGCACGGCCTGAGCCACAAGGAACACTACCCTTTCCCCCGCCTCTAAACTCGCTTCAGTTTATTGACTTAAGGCCTAACCTCTCTTTTTCCGTAATGTTGAGAGATCATTATGGAAGCCGAGGAAAAAGCCCGGGGGATGGATGAGGAGGGGGACCAAAGGATAGGAAAAGTGCTGTGGCGCGCAAAAGAACGAAAGAAGAAAACATCAGGGCGAAGGGTGCGTCTTGTAATCTTTTATGTGTAACACACTCAGCGTGATTCTCATAAAACCTTCTTTAAAAGATACGTATAAATATACCTCAAGTACAGTGGTACGCGTTCCAGCATCCCCCCTCCAAAGCATAGTGCAGCATGCCGATATGATGATATATCGGGTTTTACGCAAGTTTCGATGCTCTCCCTGGGGGGTGGGGGTGGGTCGGGCGGCGGCGGCGGCGTAGAGATGAATCTCCCGAGGACAAGAGGGATATCCGTAGTCCAAGCGCATTTTTCATTGTCCCCTGCAAGAGGTTTCTCTGTATATATATCTATATAAGAAATGCCAATCATCATGGTGTTCAAACCAATCGTATCCAGGCCAAGGAATACGCCCTCGCGTAGATAAGGGTCAAGAGAGAGAGAGAGATGTTCCAACCCAGTCGAGACACGCCATGTGCTTGACCGAGGCATCCTTGTTGACCCACGGCAACATGTGTGCCGTACGGGGGTGGGGGTGGAGCACACGAGGCATATGCGTGCTGTCAGAATAAAAGGGAGAGACGGGAAGGATCATGCGGTCCATAGTCGGTGCATCGGAGAGGACCGACGAATAGAAAAAGTGCCAGAACAAGAATGTCCGATGCGCCAAAGGATCATATTAGCAGCTCCACGCCCCTTCGAGTGTAAAGATTTCTTCATATGGAGTGGACCATTCATCGGATCCACGGTTGTTTTTCCATCGTCGTGACAAATTATGCATTGCAATCGTCCCAATGTGTGAATATTTCTCCGCTGTTTCAGCAAACTCTCCTCATCACAAGTTCCCGCCATGGCGTATGCCTTCCTTCTCAAATTCTGAAGATTAAAATCTTACGACTCTCTGCTAGTTCCTGAGGCCAGCCAAACATATGAGGATGAGACAGACACATCATAAACTCGTTTGTTTCAGCCGATCCGGGGAGGGGTAAATCACATCCCTATAGTGCTTATTTTCAAGATAGATTCCATCTGTTAGACTAGCAACTCGCCACGGTCATTGATGTTTGTATGCGAACAAACTTTGCTCATTATCCGCACAAACGAACAAGTCTTAAAATAAATGTGCAATCATATCTAATCATCTTCCAACTGAGCTTCATCGTGCTCATCGTCGTCAAGATAATCCACCTCCACCTCCTCAAGCTCGTCTTCATCTTCCAGGGTTGCTTCCTGATATTGCTGATACCTAGTGTATTTTGATATGAGCATGATATATGTACGTTCATTGCACCATAATACTTACTCGGATACCAGGTCGTTCATGTTCGATTCGGCTTCGGTGAACTCCATCTCGTCCATCCCCTCGCCCGTATACCAGTGCATGAAGGCTTTGCGTCTAAACATGGCCGTGAACTGGTCATTGACGCGCTTGAACAACTCCTGGATTGCGGTCGAGTTTCCGATGAATGTGCCGGACATCTTGAGTCCCACAGGAGGGATATCGCAAAGGGACGTCTTGACACTGTTGGGGATCCACTCCACAAAATACGACGAGTTCTTCTGCTGGACCGCCAGCATCTGGTTCTCCACCACCTTCGTCGAAAGGCGCCCGCGGAAGATAGTCGCCACTGTCAAATAGCGCCCATGTCGCGGGTCAGAGGCGGCCATCATGTTGCGCGCGTCGAACATTTGGGCCGTGAGCTCCGGAACGCTCAGATTTCGATATTGCTGAGAGCCAAAGGCCGTCAACGGTGCAAAACCGACCATGAAAAAGTGAAGACGGGGAAAAGGCACTGGTGGGGATTGGGGTTAGAGATGGATGTATGAATCGCTATGCGTCTATGTTCATCTAGGAACCTGTCTTACCCATATTGACAAAGAGCTTCCGGAGATCCGCATTTAACTGGCCTGGGAACCGAAGCGACGTCGAAACGCCCGACATGACGGCCGAGACGAGTTGGTTGAGGTCTGGATAGCTCGGGTTCGTGAGTTTGAGGGTGCGGAAGCAAATATCGTACAGCGCCTCGTTATCGATGCAGAAGGTCGCGTCGCAGTTCTCGACGAGCTGATGAACTGTGAGGACAGCATTGTAGGGCTCGACAACTGTATCGGACACCTTCGGGGACGGCACGACCGAGTACGTGCAGAGCATTCGGTCGGGATATTCTTCACGAATCTTGGACAGTAACAGGGACCCCATCCCTGAACCTGTGCCGCCACCTAGCGAATGTGCAAGCTGAAAACCTTGCAAACAATCCGTGTGTTCTGCTTCCTTGCGGATAATGTCGAGCACGGATTCCACAAGCTCTGCGCCTTCTGTGTAGTAGCCCTTGGCCCATGAATTGCCCGCTCCCGACTGAGCATGGACAAAGTTGTCCGGTCGGTAAAGCTTGCCGTACTGACTGCCGCGGATGGCATCCATCGTCGCAGGCTCAAGATCCACAAGCACCGCTCGAGGCACATACTTTCCTGTCGAGCCCTCATTGTAGTATACGTTGATCCGCTCCAGCTGAAGGTCATTGTCGCCCGCGTACGCTCCAGTAGGATCGATGCCATGCTCTTGGCTAATGTTTTCCCAGAACTTTTGCCCAATCTATGCAGCCAGAGAAAGCATGCATAAAAGACCTGTACAGTTACACATGTATATATACAACCAATATACCTGATTACCGCATTGACCTGTAAATCAGAGCAAAAAGCAAAAAAAAAAAAAAGAATGAACTTGGGGCGAACTACTTCTGGTTGGTTAACTTACCTGCTTGCACGTGAATGATTTCTCTCATGGTAGTGTTCTTTTTGAGAAGTGAAGAGCCGGGAAGAAACAGACAAGGATGACAAGAGGAAGAAGAAAAAGTTGTCGGCGGAATACGACGACACCGATCCATTTATAAAGATCGATGAGCGGCGATGCGGCAGATAGCTGGATAGGGCGTCATGCATGGCGTCTGCTGTTACTGGCTCGCTGCCCCAACCCGTAAGTCTTATCCTAGTTTATGCAAACTGATGCTTCTCCGGTAGCTTTCCTTCCTCCGCCACCCACGTCCTCCTTGCCCTCTTTTTTTTTTTCTGTCTTTTTGCATCTGCTAATAGGCGGAATACGCCATACGCGTCGTTGCAATAGCATTAGCCATGTGTCAGGAAAGACGAGCTTACTGCTTATTTTAACGGGTGTCATCGGGCTTATGCACCTTGGTTTCCCAAAGTGGACATACTACATGTTGTACCATGCACTTGTGCCTTGATCCTTCTCTATGAGAGGAGTATACCCTGATTTTACAGTGATTTTCGTCTCCTGATGCTCTACCATCAGCAGCAGCAGCAGCGGCAGAAGCAGAAGCAGAAGCAGAAGCAGCAGTAGTAATAGTAGCAGCAGCAACATCAAGAAATTTCCTCGTATCCATGCAAGGGCTGATATTACTTTATTGAACCCGGACGAATATGCAGGAGACTTGTGTGACCTTTCTCCGTTCTTTTTTTCCTTCGTTTAGGAAATAAACATGCTATCTATCAAAAGAATACGTATATAAAGTATACAAAAATAAAGTTCCATGTCGCAAACAATCTGCTACACTTGAAGGAGGAAGAAAGAAAAGAGTCTGGAGTAAGGGAGGGACGTTCAAAGATGTTGTATGGTGGTATGTATGCACAGTAATTGTAGGACTAGAATAAACGTCTCGTGGCGTTTTGAGCACGATAAAGCTATGTATTTTATGTTAAGCACTTTTGGTCTCTTTTGCCCGGACTCAAAGCACTTACGGTGATCGACCCATCATCACCGCTGGCCGCCATCACCATGAGATGAGGGTGGAACGTGAGTGCACGTGTGAGAGCATTCCTTTGACCTAAAAATCCAGCAGATGGTCGAATCGTCGAAAGAAGCGATCCATTGTCGATATTCCATATCTTGAGGACATGATCGTCGCCCGCACTAGAAGAAAGAGGACAGAAAAAGGATACGTTATCGTGTCTCCGTATATTGGGGGGTGTCTCTTTACCTAGCTGCCACAGGACTATGATCGTGCACTGCAAGAGCAGCCATGCCTGCCTGCGTATGTGCTTCAATCGTGCGGAGAGAAGCCGATTCTCGGATGTCCCAAATCTTGATACTTCCATCAAAGCCACCGGAAACCAGCTCACGGTAGCCATCGCGCTGCATATGCACACCAGTGATCCATTCCCTGTGTTCCTCCCATCGTTGAACCATCCTGTAGCAATATATCGCAAATTAACGACACCTCCATTCATCGTATCTTCCTCTTGTCTGCCTTACGCTGAACTTGGTCTACATCTTCGGTCATACACTCCCACCAGTCCATCGCCAAAACCGGCAACGATGATATTTCCCCCGACATGATCGCTTGTAATGCTCGTCACACATCCCGTAGATTGCGTTGGTATATCCTATGATTCGACCAAAAATATAAGAAAAACATATACAGTACAGTTTGATAATGTTTACCATGACCGGCATTTCCTGGGCTACATCCCACACTTTGATTACTCGTGCATCACCGCCCGTAAACAAGGTACCGCGCTCTTGGTGCCAATCGCAGACAAGACCACTTTCTCGGTGGTCGCTTTTTTCTTTCTCTTTGAGGGCACGCCAGGAGCTTACAAGCTGCGCATCTTCCCGGTCATAATTTTTCCATAACCGTATGGCCCCATCATCTATGAACAATGAACTTAAGTCATCTTGTCCAGCAAGAAATCTGAATGCACTCCTTACCCGAAGCAGTCATGAGCATCGCCACATCCTTCTCGTTGATAAATTTCAAGTCTGTGATTCTGCTGTTTATCGGATTTCGGTTGTCGATCACACTGAGTGGGGTACTTGTCTTCCAATCCCATACGCTTTTGCTCCATAATTAGTCACATGTCCACCGCAATCGTATCCATCCTCTTATTAACTTACACTAGGTAGTTGTATGCATCCACTGCAACCAGATGGTGTTCATACTGATGGAACAGTAGCAGTTTCGCCTCTGTTTCATTATGAATACTCACCAGCTGATCATCCCAGTGGCTCGTCGCTTAAAGAGATTATAAGCACTTCCGTCGTTTATAGTTTAGCATTCGATCTCCTTTGCTTACCTGCTGCTGTTTTCGTCACTCGGGATTTATGCAAGACCTCCTCATTGCGGGCATTACGCCACTTGCGTTCCGTGTATACTACACTTCCAGGCTCTTCTGACTCAGAGGCCTGGTTCCCAAACAACCCATACAAAAGAGAATTAATATCCTCCATTCGTTTTTTATGGGTTGCCATCATCCAAAAATACGTACCCGCATCTGTGGTTCGGTAAAGTACTCGCAACTCCAGTCATAGAATTCAGACACCAAAGGCAACGCACTCTGATGATGCGGTACGTACCCACGCTCTTTGCTTGGTCCGCTTCGATTGGCAAGCATCGGTAGCCCGCTCGATGTGCTCGTGTTGCGTTGCGTAGTAGGTGATGGGTTGCTGTTGTTGCGACCATGTTCGATGGAGGAGCGAGGTGACTCGTTGAAAGTGGTCGAGGTATTGCCAAAATTATATATGGTACGTAGGGTGGATGCAAAAGAAACAGAACGTGTGAGCGTGGTGGGTCGACGCATTGTTCCGGAAGAACTGGCCAGAGGCCCATTTGGACTGATACGTTCGTCTTGGATAGACCGTTGGTAGTCTTGACGATCACGCGAGAGCTGTTGCATCGAGTCGCGCACAACGGATGATACGTATTCACCCATCCCGGGTGTGCTGAGCAACAATGAATTGATATGATCGACCACTATGGAGGCTGCCTTGGCGACTTCAGGATGCGGATCGACCGAGAGATTGAGCAATGCCTTCCATAATACCGCGTAGACCGAATCATGGCTGCTCGATCCAAAGTGGTTGTCCGCGATTCGTCGTTGGCCGAGCTTCGACATGCGGTCATCCATATGATGCGGCCGTTGTGACTGATCTTCCTCAAGCGTTTGATTTGCTGCAACAAGGAACTTTTCAGGACCGGCCTGATACACCAGATTAGACAATGCAATAACAAACTCTCGCCGAACGATCGGCGAGCCGTCTGACATAGCTACAAGCGCAGAGATCGTAATGTTGTGCTCGATATTAATGACCTGTTCGGTTTTGTTCGCGTCTCCTAAAAAGGTGCCTAGAGCATACATGGCAGCTGCGCGGACATCCGGGACCTCGTCTCCTAACATTGCGCAGAGCTTCTCATGTGCATTTTCTGCAATTGCTGCCGATTTGGCTTCCTTGTTGTTCATCCAAAGTTGACCCAAGCACAGACAGATGAATTGTCGGAGGAGTGGATCTGGATCCTTGACATGTGCCAAACATGCAGGTATAACGTTCATGCGCAAACATGCCTGCTGCCCATGCTTAAAGTTAGTACAGAAAACAGATAAGATAAAGGCACTCATGGCACGATGTTCGGAAACATGTGGGATGCTGAGCATGGCATTGTTTGGTGTTAAAATGTTGATAAAGTACGCGTAGCCATGGTCCTTGAGAAGGTCGTTTTGACATGATCGATCGACAGCTAAGATCCGTGCCCAAATAAACACGAGTACTGGCTTGAGTTCGGCAGCAGGACTTTGGAGGAGTTTAAGCACATACGGAAAGATACCGACAGAGAGGGCTGCATTTACAGCCCATGGCCCGAGATCCAAAAATCGGCTAAGGAGCATGAGGGCACGCAATCGATGAACCTGACTGAGAAGAACCTGAAGGACAATTGGCAGCTGTTCGGGTATCTTTGGATTGTTCACAGCGCCTTCGGAGAGCCATACTTCGAATGCGGTCAATTGTTCAGCAAAGAAAGTACTGGGTACGTATGGCAATTCGGCTCCGGCTTCTTCGGCTGCTAGAAGCTGCGGTAGTTGAAACAGACACATGTCAACCGCAAGGTCCCATGCCTGCCACATGGGGTGGTCGTGCGTGGATGGAAGCTGCGGCGTAGATATTGGCGTGCACTGATATGACCGCATGATCCGCTCAGCAAGTAGGAAGTTGCGAAACATGGATGCTACCATCAAATCCTGCCGGAAAAGGCGTTTAAAGAGCTCAGGCTGATCCTGTAGCACACACCAAGCGATCGTGTCAGTCACTGCGGTGAATATCCAGTTCAATTCGCCCAGAGGCGTGCGTCTTTCGGATGCGCGCCCAGGAATTTTCGAAACCATGTCCATTGTAATATTTGCTGTAAGCAGCGGGTTTTGCATGACAACCCAGCGCAGGGACATTTCAATAGGTGTCGTCAAACAGGCGGTGAAGACGTCAGCCGGAAGATCAGGGTTCATTGGTAATATCTCATTTGGACCGCATGCGGCGAGTTGGATACAGTCGCGCCATGCAACCAGCGGAGGGTTTGATTGGTGCTGTTGCGCGTGTTGTGCTGCTTCAATGTCGCGCTGCTCAGCAAATCGGTTAAATGCATTGACGATGTTCCCTGCTGATGAGCAATCCCATACGTAAATAACAGGAGATCCCAGCCATCCTTGTAAGTCATAAAGCGAAACGGGTATATACTGGGTGTAGTTTCGGTTAAACACCCATATCTCTCCACTTGCTGTTGGTTTAGGTACGCCGTGTCCGTTATAATGGAACAGTATCCGCTCCTCTTTGACATTGCGTCTCATTTGACAGCAGAACTTCTTGGTGTCTTCGACTGACGGGTCTAAGGAGAGTCGGAAACGTGTTCTTGAATTGATATTTTCATATTGTCCCTGCAGACTTTTGCCGATCGCCTCAAGCGACTTCTGAGGAACAAGTAGGAAAGGGTCGATCCAACATTCGAGCTTTGCGCAAGGATTCGTTTTTACAACATCGGGAGGGTCCGTGCCGATATTTAAACAGATCACTAGGAGACCTAAATACAGTCACGGAACAATCAATGACTTGCCCTTCTTTCTCTCGTACCAGAGAGGCACTATAGATCAACTCACCTGAAACCGTTTTGATTCTTTCCCGTAGACGCTACACAAGCAAAAGCCCAAATATGGAGACAACTAGACTTAGTAGTTGTTCGTAATCTAGCTATATTGATATCAGTCATTTACCCAATCTAGAGAAATATCGCGCACGGTTGGGCTATGCTTTGCACATGTGTCATGCCGTTTCTCGCAAAAGTGTAGAAACGGGTAGATGTCATTTTCAAAAGGCACATTATCAAAGCCATGCCGGATGCCTCCAGCAGTCTGCCTCTGCCGTTCATTTCTATGCTGGTCGTCATGACTCGTCGTATTGTCGTTGCTCGCAGCGCCTTCGCCATTGACTAGCGTGCTGCATGTGCTTCTCGCGTCGTCGTTGTTGGTGTCTGGGGCACTGGCGTGCAGTGTTACAGCTGGCATCAAAGGCTCAATTTACAGGGAAAAAGGGAGAAACTGTAGTGCAATTGATGAGCAATTCCCAGAGGTTCCAGTAGGAAAGTAGCTCACAATGTTTACTGCGGTACCAAAGGAAAAAAGAGAAGAAAGAGATTAAAGGGTATTTTCAGTGCACTTTGCTGGGAGGGGTTGCAAAAGTATGCGTTTCAGTTTTTTTTTTTTCACCCAGAAATTGCGTGTCCATCCCTAAATCGCAAAGACTGCAAGGCAGTATGACACAAAGCTTCTTTCCTCGAGCTTTTGCTCATATATTCCTGGTAGGATCAGAGATTGTTTGTGTAGTGGGCAAATGAAATCGTCAGTAAGGGTCCCATAGCACACTGTATACCTTTACTTTCATTCAATGGTCTTATCGGCACTTTCAACCAAGAGTTTTCCTGATGTACTGTCGAAAATGATGAGGATCTGCATGTGATGTACAGTCCATATTTCATGGCCAATTCCAACGAGCCATGCTGCAATAAACACAGTTATCCATCCTCGTTCTGAACCCAACTTATTGTCTTCCATTCAGATATACCCTTTCCAGCCTCTTGCGTACGAAAACGAAGCTCTCCCCTTCCGTGCGAGGCGGACTTTGACACTCACAATGGATCCACCAGCAATCTTTTTTTTGTTTCCTAGACGGAATCATATCTAGGAATGCATCATCGCCAACTAGTGCAACTTCTCACACGCGCGGAATCATTATGCCGTGCCTGGGAAAAGCAGCATTCCGTCTCTACTTCATTACTGATGTCGCTCGCTAATATTCACGCTCAGCATTCAGCTGCAACCCTGCAAAAGTTCAACTTTGACGTCGACATGCCGCGATTATTATACAAGCAACAGCTAGCTTTTGAGAATGCGCTAAAAAAACTGAACCGGGTTATGCTGATCATGACCGATATTGTGGCCGATTTACAAGTACTCGAAAACGAAGCTGGCAAATTCGTTGCTCGAGCGGTGCCGACCATGCCGCTGCAGCCACAACCTCTTTCTACCGAGTCGCTTTTGCAGATCGCGGCTGTCCAGCCTCATGATGTTCATCGCTATATCTCTGGCTTACACAGCATGCTTGACAAAGAACTCGCTTACAAAAAAACATGGCTTAATTCGTTATCGTCTTCCTCCTCCCTGGAAGAAGTATGCGACTATTGGGAGCGTCAGCCACACATCGATTCTGATTTTGTCGCTCAATTAAGCGATCGGATCAAGCTGTATAAGCAAACCCATCGCGTGCTCACGTCGACCGACTAAATCGCAGTAGCGACGGTGCATTGCATCCTCATACCATCTCAGCATCTCCTTGTATATTTCTTCCATCATTTTCTCGGCTAGCTGATGCGCTCTGCCATCGTTCTTTCACCGATCTGCTAGATGCACCATCGATGCTTCTTGTTTTTTTTTTCCAATAAAATAGCGGGTTTTCCGAGATAGCTCTACCTCCCAGTGGAGCATGCGTTTTTGGGCTGTTGCAGCAGACGACTGTTCTTGTTGATTTTCTTCTTTGACGCATGTCTTCATCCTGTTCTATTAATATACGCATCTCTTGGATGCCGGAATCACCAGATCATTGGTCCGCGCTCGAGTACGCGGTGCTGCTTTCACAGCACCACGTAGCGCCGATATCCTGTGACGAATTTAACACATTGATGTTCGCATCCGTTTGCGTGACAGGAGCTTCGCATCTATCAAAGATACTTGCTCAATCTATTTATTACTCGTCACTGATCTCTCACGGGGTTATCACCTTTATTACCGATATCATTAATAACTGAGATCTCTTCCCCTCCACTCCCAAGACTTTAACAGAATCGAGAAACAACAAAAACTCAATGGCCTATAGTCATACGAGCGTAGTTTATACTTTTATGCTTTAGTGGCAGCTTGTTGGTATTCCATCTGTAATCGGGTAATATCCGCCTTTTTCTTTTCAGATTTGGCAGTGAGGTCCTGCAACTGTTTTTCGACGCGCTCGCTATGGTTGTTCAGACAGATGAGCGGCTGTGATACGCTCCAATAATCCTTATGGTTTCAGTCCTACTTACATTTCCTTGTTGATCAAATCCAAACGATTCTTGACGTTCGTAGTAGCCTCAGCCTTGTCTTGTTTAACGAGAACAGGACCAATGAGTTTGAAAATGCCAGCATCATCATCAAGGTGTTCGAATTCCTGTTACGCGCGCCCTCTGTTTTAAAATCAAGATCGAGAGGAGGCAGGTACAAAATACTATTACCTTGCTGACCATTTCATTCTCTTGCTGTTGAGAATCCAATCGTTGTCGCGATTCGATCGCAGCGCTCAGGTCTTTTTCCAAATGAGTACTCATCCTTCCAATCAAAATATCGTCAGAGTACCTTTTTGCAGTTGCTGGAAAACTTTGGATTCAGCTTCTAATTTTGCTTCGAGTACAGAAAGTGAGCTCATTTCTTTTGAAGACAGGAATAAAGGGTGTGTTCGAATACGGCAACCCCCAAAATTTAGGTTCTTCTGCCTTCAGTAACCGCGAGGGATCACGCCGAAAACGGGCTTTCAAACCAGATAAACAGAAGCGTGTGGATATTTTATCTCACAACCTTGCCATTGCTTATTGTCTCATCCTTCGGCACCCCCTATTTATGGAAAGGGCTTATGGACCAGCAAGCATAGCTTGACAACAGGAGATCCGCAGCATTACGCTGCTGGGCAATAAATGCATTTCCATACGTCCGGGAGGTCCAATACCGCCGATGCTTGATTTTACCAGCCACTGTGTATATACCGGTACAAGGCGTTTTACCGGTGAGCAATATTTATAAGATTACTGGTGAGATGATGAGGTTTCTCTCACCTAGACACACTAGCACCTCTAAAATTTCCTTACAGGCATGTGGAGATGTATATATGAGTATGTGGGGCTTTTGATGTGCCCCCAACCCAGCCGCTTTCGGGCTCTCCAAAGATTTTGCAAATGAAATTCTCGTTGTCGAGAGAAGATCAACCAGCCTTATTCTCTCGCTTTCATACCATCTCGGTGGTTGGTATCGACATTTTAGTAAGTAGCGTGTACGCAAGTAGGAAAGCCCATTAAAACCAGTAGGATCAACCAGGAAGGCAAGGTAATCCATTATTCGCGCCCTAATGTGTCAATTGAAAAATGGGGTAGAAGGCGGGCGGTTTGCCTAAGTAAGACAGTTTACCTCTCTCGGCCATTGCTGACGCCATACGTATCGCGTGTTCATAAACACACCAAAATGGAGAGGAGACAGCTGCGTGGCTAAGAGAAATGAGCCAAAGGTTAGAAGCCCCTACCCCAGATGTAGGAGATTATGAGTGGCATCGGTTCAACACACATAGAGCGCCCCTCCTGACAGAAGTCGAGAGCCCAAAACAAGCGCTGTTTCGAAGAAATACCGCACTTTGAAATGATATTCGAAACGACATGTAGAAAACGGAGGGAAATGCGCCATGGGGATGAGAAGGGTGCAAGAATATCCAACACGCCAACAGTGGTTCGCCCCCCGATCCCATGTACGTAGTGAGAAGCCGTTGACATACTGTTAAAGAGAATATAGCTTGCTTTGTCTGTGGAAAGAAGAGGAGAGCAACCCTTAGGGAAGAAGACAGCAGCGACCTTCTAGAAGAAGTGGCTGAAGAATAGATGTTTATTTCCATGGAAACTCAATCGAAGAAACGACATCTCCCAAACTTCTTCCAGTTATTGCTTGACAGGATCATGATGCAATCGCATATGCGCATCGGATCTCCATGAATCGTCTAAGACTGTCCCGCAGCTAGCCAATATCTCCGAGTCGAAAAGAAACGAGTGTCTCAGTATCTCCTATGAACTTCATGTACTGAACGGATGGGCTGCTATGACGACCCGATACCCATCTCGCTGAGTCGCTCATGTGCTGCATGTACAGTTCCCGAAGGCGTTGGCTGATGAACCCATTCGGGCATCTTTCTTTGCATAAAGCAATCCGTTTTTCTGCGACGCCCATTGGGGCGCGGATGGTAAGTGTCATCAGAAAGTGGGTCGTGCCCGGATATCCTTACAATCCGGGCGATGAGGTCATCAAACAAAATTTTCCACAGGTCTCACACTGGACAAAGAGCAGACTTGCGCGGGATCGCTCACAGGACACAGCAGCAGTGCGAAAATGTCGAACATGGCAAGGAACTCGTTCTTACCGCTTTTAGCCTTGATACGTATTGAGTGTATCAAGATTAATGCCCATTATTTAGTGGGTGACACGGCGCAGTTAGGTTGAAAGTCATTTTCTACTGCGAGGGGAAATAGTCTGTCATACATATGTAGTGCAAGATGCTTCGTTCCCTTGACAGTGGATCTATCTCTTAGCATATCGGCGTGGGTGTGAAAGTCGAGCTCGATACCAATTGCGTTGTTGTTGGCATACCCGGTAAGGGATAAAAGGAGGTAATTGAATCCAACAAAAAACGTGCTTGAATAATTGCAAAATGGTATGGATCATGACCGTGTCTTTAAAACGGGATCTTTTCTTTTATTGAATAGATACAATTCTCTTTTTATCAAAGCTGCAATGGACCGGGCAGGTCGAGGTGGAACTAGCATTTGCCCTTGACCACCGCTTGCTTCCTGTTCTTTCTCATCAGCGATTGCTGTTGCCGTTTTACTACTTTATTTTCGAAAATAAATTTCGCAAGGAAGTCGCATGGATAAAAAGGCCGTTAGTCAACAGAAAAGATCAGCCTATTCTTACTCTTCAACTTACCACGAAGGTAGCTAGGTCTGCCATGCAGTAACAATGCTGGAACAGTGAGGAACGGAATGATCCGGAGCTGTTGAGCATCGACGGCGGATGCGGCGGCGGAAGGGTTGGAGGAAGGATGACGACGGACCAACGGCAGCACCAGTGGCAGAAGCAGACGAACAAAAGCACCTCAACGAGGCCATAGTGGGAGACCTGCGCAGGTGCAGTCAGATCACAGACCCACCCAAAGCTCATATCCTCTCCTCTCGAGGCACTTGAATTAGGCTGATATCATTATCTACAGAGGATCCGGAATATTAGAAGATTGCAGAATGGAACAAGGGTAACCTATTGCTTCTTACTTTGTTCTTGGCAATTGGCCAAAACTGCTCATTCGGATTGAGTTCAGGCAAGTAAAATGAAGATAAGCACATCGATATCCTTAGCCTTATCGATAGGTGCATTATCCATAACCCATGATATGTTCATACTTATCCATCTCGTCCATTGTAGCCTTAAGGAAGCTGAGATAATATCCAGTGACAGTTCCTCTGCTCACAATTTCAGATTGACCTGCCCTCCTTCTTTTCTTAGTTGGTGGCTGCGGGAGTCTCAAGCTACATTTAACGATGCCTGATGCTGGGATTGCTCCCAAAATGGGATTGTCTTTGCTCTTGTCTTTGGCATTGTGTCCACAGTAGGTTTCCCTTGCTTGGACCATGCCATGCTGCGTTTCATATTAATATGGAATCCAGACTCATCATGGAAAACGCAGTTTTTCTAAAGTCAATATCGGTCCTGTCCCTTTTGCGCACCCAGACAAGGCGCTCTTGGATCTTCGCAGTACTATTCCTGCCTACAGGCTGAAGCCGAGCCATTTTCAATGACAAGTTGCATTCGTTCTTCATAAATTGATGGAGGGTCGTTTTAGATACTTTGAGACCCTCAAATCTTTGAAGTAGTAGCTCCATCAGCTGCTCTAGAATAATGGATGGATTCTCTCCAACGCATTCTAAAATAACGCTCTTATGCTCTTCATTGAGAATACGCCAACAACCCCTCGCTTTAGATTTCTTAAAGATGCTGTCTGGGTCCTTCTCGTGCTGTAACGCCCATCGCTGGGATCAACGAACATGGATTCGTAGCAGATGATGCACTCAAGACCTTCTCAAACATCCGTTTTGAGAAATCAGACCTTGTCTTGGTCAGTGTACGCAGTGTAACTGCGCTTGATCCCCGCTTCTTTCCTCCGAATGTCTGTATCCTTTCGCTTAGGAACGTGTGCGGTAGTAAGCCCAAGGCTATCTCTGCAAGATATGCTACGCAGATATTCAGTGCGAGAACAAACGGATTGCAGAGAGTACATTTCTTCATCAATGACATGGCCTTGCCCATCTTCGTAAAAAAAATAGATTGCTCCTTTCAGAATGTAAAATAGGTATAAAAGAGAAGATTCAAAAGGAAGAGATGGATTTTATTTTTGTGATCCTATGACTTTGATTTTGGAGAATAGTGTGTGTTTTTGTGACCTCATTAATAGGAAATCACCGTTTGGACAGGAAGTGGTCAAGGAGTCAAGGGCGTTCTTGCGGAAGCTGTTATGGTGATCAGCAATCCGGCTTGTTAATGACTGACTGTAGGAGCGCAGTGGCTGTGAATAATAGGACGAGTGCATTGGCATAAACATCTACCGATTTCTGTGTGATCAACCATGATATGACCCCAATGACTACGCCCACTCATCCTCGTTGTTGACCTGCTCTCTCGGATAGCAGTTGGTTTACATGCAATTGGGCCCCCAAGAAGCTATGTAAAACAGCGGGAAATTTCCGCTTGCGCAAAATATATTGCAGAAATGCGACTGATAACAAAGGTAACCAATGTGAGCACAGCACCGCTGCTATATAACAGCTTTTTTTACGAGAGTGATAAGCAGCAATCAAACAGTTTTTTTTTCTTTCAGAAAACTATGGGCTAGGTCGTCGATAGGTATAGTACTGAAGATTAACTTTTTAAACTATTGGTACGGAAGCTTCCTAATCAGGTCTTCACTTTTTGTACTTTTCTTTAAAAAAAAAATTAAGGAGGACGGACCTGCCATGTGAGGTAAAGTTGAGGACAGGAACTTAAACGGTGAGGTTCAGCGGATCTCGATAGATGCTGTCAATAAAAAGCCAAACAAAATAGAGGGCAATACAAGAGTAAAGCCCTCTAATTACGGATTTATTCAACTTTTTTTAAAGAGAGCTTTTACTCTTAAACGCGCAGCGCTTGTACTGTCCGACCAAACCCTATACCAATCCAGTCGGGCATGCCTTTGCTCCAGCAGAGCGAATTGACCTCGGATGCGGCTGAATAGGCCAGGATGGGGTCCTGGATAGATCGTGGAGCTTGCTGATTATATCGCTGTTGTTGTTGTTGCTGGTAATATGACTGGCGATTTTGCTGCTGATCGGCACGGTTATTGATATCCCAGACGAGCACCTGGCCATCCTCACCGCCCGTGCACAGTTGGCCAGATTGTGTAGGCGACCAGCTTATCCCATTAATGCTACCCTGGTGACTTTTTACGAGCTCGACACTGGGAGTACTTGGGTAACGGATATCTAGGACCAGCACAGAGTTGGAGTCCATGTGGAAGGTGGCTAGCATGTTGGTGTTCATCCGGTTAAACTGGAGACGGAGGAGCGGGTTACTGGAGCCATCGCTGCGCCCGTTGCTATGACGTTCGGTTACAGACGGAGGTGGCGCCTCGTAGAGGATGGTAGAATGCTCCAGCGATCTGGCGGGTGGCAGGGACGTATAGGTTAGGGGTTGTTGGTTGATGTTTACCATCCGTATCACCCAGAAGCACCATTATATTTACTTTACCGAAGGTCAAAAAGTCGAACCGAGCCATCCGCACCCACACTGGCGAAGATGTCTGGTGATCCATGCATAAATGCCACATCATACACATCACTGTCATGTGCAATAAGCTGGGTTTTGGCTTGGTTTGTCTCAACGTTCCACACCGTACAAGTGGTGTCAATACTAGCCGTGACTATGAGCGATGGATCGGTTTCATTCCAGTCAAAGGATGTGAGTGGTGCACAAAAGTCGGTCTGCTTTGTCTAATTAAATGCGAAGACGTCCGCATTAGCATAGTTGCCCATTCCCCTCTGGATCTATTATTCAGCGAGTAGGCTGTCAACGTACGTTCGCCAGTTCCGCTTTTTTGACGAGTTGCTGCATGTGATAAGGTGGGCTGTTACGCCCCGAGGAAGTGTTGATTGAATTGCTGGTCGTCCCATACCGTGGTTGGTCGATAAGCTCCCATAATCTAAGAATATCACCTGTCGTAGCCAGCAGATCAGACCGCCACGAATCGTTCTTTGTTGTATGTGCGTGTCGGTGAGCAGCCAGAGCAGAAAGTTCCCCCTTATCTCGCTCACAGTTACTTACCCTCCGCGGCTCCCACAGTACTTTGGTCATTGGATAGTAGACGTCCGTTTCAGCTACTACTGTAAAGTCTGGTGGCGGCACACCTGAAGGGTGGCTGCTGTACGTCGAACCCTCAAGTGTATCCGTCCGAGCAATCACTTGGAACTATATGAAATGTGAGCTGAAGATGGACAAACGATTACTAAACACACTCTGTAAGGCCTACCTTGTTGTTACTGTCCTCGATGACACTGCCGACCGCCATCCGGAATCCCTTCCGTTCATTCGGAGTCTTGCACCAATCAAGAGCGTAGATTGGCCATGGTGCATCGTACTGATAAATCTCTTTGGAAGAGCGCTGCTGCTGCTGTTGCTGCTGCTGTACAGAGCCAGATTCTGATGGTTGACTGTAAGAGTATCGATAGCGCCGCGGTTGATTATCCATGGGAGATTATGTGTAAATGCGTACGTTGCCTGTGTTTGTGTATTGATTGTTGTCAGTCGGCAGCACCAGCTATTGCGTGAACGTTTCTCGAACCAGCGTTAGCAACTGTGTGTATGAATATGATTACTGGATTGTGATGGTGTTGTTAAAAGAATTGGATGGATGGATGGTGAATGCTGCAACGGAAAGGGTTGAGAACCAACTAAGCGTTACTCCTGCGAGTTTAGTGTTACGCAGGTGTGAGACATCCGTGATTTTAGGTTTTAGTCCAATTGCAACAAACATTGTCTGACGTCATGAAGAGTCTTCCTTCTTAGCAACCCATCCGCACAGGAATGGTCCACGTTGCTAAGTACTACGAAAGCAACCAACTGGGTCGAATATGCCGTATCTTTGCTCAGTCAGAACAAATATGTCATGATTTTGGACAGCACCACACTGAGAAAGGATATCTTTTACTATGCCGATCTGCAGGACTCTTTTGATAAATGGCTCAAAGACATATTTCAGGTTCTTACTGCAAGTAGCTCTTCGCCTGAGAACCTGGTTCGCATAGCAGGCGAGAAATGAACATTGAGATCCGGCGTAGTGCTAAAAGAGTCGGATGAAAAAGCTGCTTGGTTTTTTTCTTATTCGAAAATAGACGGGGGACTCTGCGGTACCTTTAAGATATTTTACACTGCATTGCACTATATTATGGATTTTACGAAACGAATAAACATGCGTAGGCAATAACATCGGCCCAAATATCATACATTGCATTTCAATGGAAGCTTGCTTGGGATAAGCAATACATGGAAGGGCGTCCCATTCTGCCTGCAACCTCCACTTGCACATTATCAAGCACTCGATCAACATGGACCAGTTGTGCGTCGAAACGCTGAATTAGACGTGAAGCGTCTCTTCATACGCGTATCCGGGAAAGGAAGGATCATGCGTACTGGCAGTTCTGTCATACATGAAGACGATGGGTTCGGCTGCAGTGAGAAGCAGGCATTTTATAGTCTTCTGTCAGAAGAACTGGTGAATTGGAAAGTCCATGTTCCTGCGGTAAGCTGAAGACCTGAGGACAATGGGACAATCTATATGATATATATTTCGTCAGACATAATTGCCAACTGATGATAAGCTGTGCCACTCTTCATGCATTCTTACTGTATTAAGTACTCGAGTTTGCTTCTGTTTTCAAATGCTCTTCACCAGCTTAGAATAGCTAACCTCTCCTCCCAAAAATAGAAGATAACGAGAAGCCGCTGAATTAGTTTTTTATCGGGGCATCTGGTCAGCATGAACGTTTCAGATAGTACCAGATTAATAAGCCGAACGATGAGGGGTTCGGTTCCTTGCCTCTTTTGGCAACGGACTCGAGGGCGCATGTATTTGTTACCGTGGTCGTCATACAACGCTTCCTGACCGCTATGCTGTGACGCTTCTTTTACCGCGACATCTATTGCAGACCTGATTTGGCGGAGTTTCCCTTTTTAGTCTTGTCATACCATGACCATCGTTCGAGCACGTAGTCGCTTCTCGTCAGCCCACGTAAACCTCAAACGTAGTCTAACTTCCGTCGAACACGTATTCATTCCTCATCATGCCACGTAGCCTTTTGTCTTGTAATCAGCATTACCACAATAGTTAGAGAACATATAAATATCCCCTCCCCTGGCAAACAATAAAGATCATCATCCTCCCCGAGGTCTATCTTATATTATAATCGTCCCAAGCACGTCACCACTGGCTACGGATATATCCGCCAAAAGGACGACAACCGCAACATGACCTGACGGTTTGGTTTATAACTCTGCAGAAGAGGATGGCCACCATGCTGTTGTATGGTCAAAGGGAAAGAGAGTCAGAAGAAACGTTCTCAGAGATGATTTTTTTTAAAAGAGAAGGGCTATGAGTAAAAGGTGAAAAGGAACGTTGGAGAGTAGCGTGATTAATACCTCCGCCATAGCCAATGGTTTTGCGAAAGCGTGGGGGGCAAAACGCGTTTCCACTTGTTCGCCTGTGATTTGTCAGTGCGCAGAAAAAAAAGTAACATAGGCCACTGAATAAAATAGTGACCACGTCCCTCTAAAAAACTTGGCCTTGCACTTCTTCTTCTCTTAGCATACTCAAGCTTTGGAAGTATGGCGTTCTTCCGAAACATATTTCTTTTTCTCCTTCTAATCAATGCCGCGCTCCTTGGCTATGATCACTATAAGGGAGGCGACATTGCCCTCACGCTTATAGACAATGCAAAGCGGCTGGACGTTCCAACCATCCAGCACCATTTCCAGACTACATGGTCCTCAATTAAATCGACCACCCCGGAGAAGCTTGCCGATCAAGTTACATCTGTCTTTGATCAGCTCAAGGGCATCAATTCTGTGAGCGATGCCGTGGACCAACTTCGCGCCAAAGTATCTGGCACTCTCGGCTCGTCCTCGGCTGGTAGCGCTGTCAAGCTCGAAGGCAACGTGTTTGTGCTGACGAACCAGAACTTTGACACGGTGATTGATGGCTCCCGCCCGGCGCTGGTTGAGTTTTATGCGCCCTGGTGCGGTCACTGCAAGAAGCTCGCTCCTATTTATGAAGAGCTGGGTGAAGCCTTTGCGTCCCAGCAAGACCAGGTTGTAATTGCCAAGGTGGATGCTGACGAGCATCGTGATTTGGGTGCCCGCTTCGGCGTCCAGGGTTTCCCCACCCTCAAGTGGTTTCCTAAGGGCGTCACTAACGCCGAAGATGTTGAGGACTACCGCGGTGGTCGTGATCTTGATTCTCTTTCCAAGTTTGTGCGCGAAAAGTCAGGTAGGCTTAATAGCAGCAAAAAAAAAAAAAAACTCGCAAGTTTGTGAGCGCGCGCATATTCGTGCTTAGGATAAATAGAGCAGGGTTAATTATTAACATGTCCTTTCTCCTCTTTTTTTCTAGGTGTTCGACCTCGTATCAAGTCGACCAAATCAGATGTTGTCGTCTTGACAGCGAAAAACTTCGATTCGATTGTCAAGGACCCCAAGGCAAATGTTCTTGTTGAATTCTATGCTCCCTGGTGCGGTCACTGCAAGAACCTGGGTAAGTGCAGCCGTGTTCCCTCCATGCGTATTTATTATAAGGATACATACTCACATTCCTTTTTTCAGCTCCCATCTATGAGAAAGTCGCCACTGCTTTTGCCAACGAACCCTCCTGCAAAGTTGCCAAGATTGATGCTGATAGCGAGCGTGCTATCGGCACTGAATATGATATTTCCGGTTTCCCCACCATTAAGTTCTTCCCTGCTGGTGAAAATAAGGAACCTATTGTCTACGAAGGTGCCCGTAGTGAGGCTGGCTTTATCGAGTTCTTGAACAAGCAATGCGGTACGCATCGTCTTGTTGGTGGCGGACTCGGCGAGAAGGTAAGAGAATATTTTTTCATATGAAAGAACAGGAAAGAGTACACGCAAAACTCATGTGAGTACCTTCGTCATTCCCAGGCCGGCCGCATTGCTGCGTTGGATGACCTTGCCATCAAGTTCGCTGCTGCTACCGATAAGGCTGTTCGCGAGAAGATCCAGAAAGAGGCTGCTGCTATTGCTGGTGAACTGGGTACCCGGTAATTAAATGAAGGCAGAGAGAGTGTGTGTGAGGGGGAATAGTTCCATATAGCTAAATCAATGCGATTCGCGTTTATATTCAGCCCCGCCAAGTTTTATGCAGTCGCGATGAACAAGGTCCTTGAGAAGGGTGACGATTTTATCAAGTCCGAGTCCTCGCGCCTTGACAAAGTTGTGAAGTCCAACACGGTTGCTTCGAACAAGATCGATGATTTTGCCATCCGTAAAAACATTCTCGGTGCCTTCAATAAGAAGGCCACGCCCGTTGCCAAAGACGAGCTGTAAATAGCAAAGAGTATGAAAATAAAATGACAAGACCTTTTTAGCTTGGCATAAAAAGACATGAATGTATTCGTTAGTAATCAAATAGAGGTCTTCTAAAACGGAACAGAGAAGTTCTAATAAGAAGCGTCGCATTTTTTATTTGCTTAGGCGTAGTTGAGACGGAAGATGTCATTGAAGACATAGTAGGAAGTACCCTCAGGGACCAACTGGAAGGATTGGCTGAACATTTGAGGGTTGCTCTCTTCATCGATCTATATTACAACAAGCATCAGTCTCCCTATCTCTCTGTCGCCTCAACATAACCCTTATTCTGTTCCGCTTAACGCGTCCCAGGCGATTAAAATTACCAAGAGCTGACCGGTGACCGTGACCAAAATGGAACCAATGGTGGGGTTAGCAGGCTGGGCATCAATGGTGCTGATTCTGTGGGCAACCTTCTGGAAGGGGAGGCTCTAGAAGATGAGGGTCGGGGGGAAAGGAGGAGTATACGAGTGAGCGATATTGTTGCCTCCGAGTCCTACGTGTACTTTGGCTTCTCTTATACTTACAACAAGCTTCTCAACAATATTGGAAGCGCCACTGAACTGCTGACCCTCGAAGGTGAGCATCGACTGGTCGCGCTGTGAAAGAGTAAATACAAAAAGAATGATCACATTAGTTTCCATCAAGAGTACATTGGAGTAATCTGCAAGATACTTGCGTAGAGAGGAGTCAATTTTCCTCGGCTCTCATCAAAGGTCTGGTAGTAGAATTCGACAAAAGCCTTGGCGACGGCGTTGAAATCAGCCATTGTATTGGTATAAAAGAGAGAGAGAGAGATGGAGAAGTGAGGAGAAAAAAAAAGATTTGTGTCGGTTCGGGCTCTTCTCTTTTTCTTTCGCGGTCTCTCACGACAAAATTTTCAGACTCCGGATGACCACCGTGTTCAAATGTTCAACGACGAGCGAACGCGCGCGCGTCTGTTCATGATACGCGTATACGAATGCAAGGGACGCCGTGTGTGTGCAAAAGCAGGTAGATTACTGATAACAGACTATGTGGGATTTTCCGGGAAAGAAGGGGTGGGAATTAGAGCTCTGGTCTATTTGAACATACGCGCCTTATCCGCCCCCCTTTTTCTTCTTTCCAACCTCTCGAGTTGAATGACAAAGTATCCGTAGAATTCAGGAATAGAGTAAAAGCTGCTGTTGTATGTCTCTTTCTGAAGAGGACGTGCGTCACATAGCTTCCTATACGCAGAGGGGAAGCAAGTAGACAGGTGACAAGGTCCATTCATCAGCCGGAGGGACGGGCTTATCGAACGATGTGTGTGTGTGTGTGTGTGTGTGTGTGTGTGTGAACATACGTCGACAGGCCGGTCATGCGGAACTCACTCGTTCTTTTGATTAAAGAGCGCGCGCGACACTGGGCAAGCAACCCATTCCATTTCCTCTCTCGTCTTTCCCTTTCTCCTTCCCCTGCCCCCTCCACCACGAGCCTTTTTCTTCCCTACTTCGCTCATTCAACCCCACTATCTTTCTCCCTTTCTTTCTTTCTCTTCCCACCACATTCCCCGCTTTTCGCCATTCCGCACCTACGCGTCTTGACCATGTCCCAGCCAAGCTGTCATCAGGACGTTGCAGAGGTAATTGCCGCGAGATATAGCATATGGTGAAGGGCCGCACCGGGTTGGCAGCAACAAACGCTATTCAGGCACCACTATTATCGCCGCACACTCGCGTGTGTGTGTCTCCGCCTACGCGTGTCCGATTCTCGGTGTATGTATAAGAGAATTATTATTCATGCAAGATTCGCCCCATTCTACAGATGATATATCGGCTTAAAACAAGACTTGCGCTTGCCAACTTTAAGAGACAATATGGCTATGAGAAATACGATCTTCATACGCTCGAATCGAGCCTGTTGCTACGATGTCACCAGGAGCATATACGGCAGTATCAACTCCAGAATCCGTTCCTGAAAAAGAAAAAGGACCAGGTCAGTCTTCCAGACTGTTATCGTCGACATTATTATCCCCCTTCGTCGACGAGCACAGCAGCAGCAGCAGCAGCAGCAGTAACGGGCAGGACAACCACAGCGTTGCCGCCCAAGATAAGCAAGATGTCTGTCACACGCAGGTTACCAATGTGCCCAGTATCCGCGAAACGCAGCACATCGCCTAGATTCCCACCGAAACAGCGGCCGCCGAGCAAAATTGCTGCTACGGCTGTTCATCGTTTCGTCCATGACCATGCATTGCCATTCTCTTCTGATGAGGAAGATGCCGCTAATCTATTGGTGATGCTTCACAACCATGCATGATATACACTCAATTCGCACACTCTACACGAACCACCTCCAGTTTCAATCATCATCACATTTTTTCACTCATTTCCTTTGTTTATCTTGCCCCTCTTTGCATTCCCCCTATTTTTCTCTATGCTGTTGTAAGTTCACGTGTTACCTGAGGGTCACCGGGCCGACAAAAAAAAAAGGGTGGGCGACGGAGTAGTGGTTGTTGTTTTTCTCTGCAACGCTTATATTTCAACATGCATCTGTTTACTTTCTACATCTTTCTTCCACTTTTCAAACAAACACTTTTTCCTTTCGCACATCCATATCACAACAACCAATATAATTCTACGGTTATAAACCCACTGTCATGCCTGTGCCTGGAGCCTACGAGCCTGTGCTAGAGTTCTCTGATCCCGCGCTTGTCCGCGAATCGGCGCTGTTCTCCTTTAATCCGCTAGTATACCTCTATTTTATGATTTCGTTCTTGATTGTCCCATATCCATTGTACTGGTGTGTTGCCAGAAAGTACAAGTGGGAGTTAGCAGATAAGTCGCTTGCGCGTCATTGGAGTGACATGATCCTCGGCTTTTCGTACGGGACGATTCTTTTTGTCTTTGGGAACTACACTCATGCGTTCAGGTACAGTAACGCGTCATGTTATTATTCCGTCACTCCCCTCATTCATTCTGCATTTCAAGTTGGGTTACTGTCGTTGCGTTCTATCCATCCTTGTTTGGTTATGCCTTAATTGCCGAATTACCGTTTACAAAATATTCTTTACCAAATATGAAGCAATGGCCTATGGGTATGTGGGCCGTATTCATAACTGCCATCGTGTAAGTCAATGAACGACAGGAGGATGGATCTCTTTATTTTTTTTTCCCTCTTCGTCATGGACTTTCTCTTACGGCTCTCACTCACTATGTACGTTAGGATTATCCTGGCATTTGCGGCTTTCCATATCTATTGGGCCGTCACCTTACCTCTTCCGTTCATCATCTATTATGTATGTGCTCTTCTGATCCCGGCATTCCTTTTCGGGGTCGCACTCTTCCTCATTAAGGAGAACAACGAGAATTGGATCCGCATCCGCATCCATCGCCTAAGGACCAGGCTCTCAGCCAGCCGTGGGACGTCAATGACCGCTGCGTCGATTCAAGAAAACACAAAAACAGCAGCTTCTGCCGCGCAGGAGGGATCCGATGATGATCAGCAGCCGGCAGAACACACCGCACTCACCATTCCAGAGCCCGCTAATCCGTACACCAAAACGCTCAGTCTTCATCTCCACCACTGGCAAATTTTCTACGTGCTCGCCTTTTTTACCAGGCATGCTATATACTATACACACGGCTTCTCTTTTCTTTTCATCCTAATCTCCTTCGCTGATATGCATAGATTTAGTCACCCCGTATCACAGGTCGGAGCAGGTATTGTCCTTGCATGCTACATGGAGGGCATTTGTGCATGTAAGCTATCGCGCACATGATCTTTTTATTTTATTTTATGCAGATCCTCACACGTATTCGTTCTTTTAGATGGGTATGATCGGCTCCTAAACGATTAAGATAACATACACACACACACACACACACACACAGAAAGAGAGAGAGAGAGAGAGAGAGAGAGAGCATATGCACCAGGTATATTGCAGATAAAATAAATACAAATAAAGAAAAGAAAATGTGTAGAGCCTATATACAACCGCCAGTGGCGGATTACGAGGATGAATGGATTTGATTTTCAGATGGGAGTCAAGGAAACGGTGGAGGTACACCAGGGTGATTGAAGCACCTGCGACGCTGTGAGACGACGATGCGGGTCAGACTCGAGAAGTCCGGAGACAAGCTCGGCAAGTGCGGGAGAAAAGGTGGCGGGCATGTCAAAACGTCCACTGAGAATTTTTTGCTGCAGGCGGACGTCGTACGTATCATTAAAAGGGAGTCGGCCGGCGACCATCGCGTAGAGGCAGACACCGAGGGACCACATATCGGTGTAAGGAAGAGCAATGGCCCATGGACTACGCACCTGTTCGGGGGAGGTATATGCGAGCGATCCGCTCGCCTCGACATTCGTCTGGTGCTGATACACCGCAAGCCCAAAGTCACCGAGCTTGACGTGTCCGTCGTCTGTTAGGAAAATATTGTCGAGCTTTAGATCCTTGTGGACGATCCCTGCGCCGTTACTACTATGAAGATACTCGACCGCTTGGACGAGTTCGATGAAGAGAAACCGTGCTTCATCCTCGGTGAGGCGCCCGTGCTCGTTAACCTTGTCCAGCAAGGAACCACCGCCGCAGTAGGTGCACACACAGTAGTACTTTTCATCTGTCTCGAGCAGCTTCTCAAGCATCACCACATTCGGATGGTTAACTGTTCGCCATATCGCGAGCTCACGCTCTTGTTGATCCTGCTTGTCACGATCCTGGGATGCCGAGATCACTTTGACGGCCACCTTGTGACCATCCGAGGCACAATAGCCGCTCCATACTCGGCAAAACCCGCCATGGCCAATGACCTTGTCGAGCACATAATCGTCGATCTCATCTCCGTCCTGCTCCTCGACAATGGTCGGCGTTGGCGCTGCGAAGCTGGCAAGAAACATCGCGGCCGGTGATCTGTTGAGGTGACCCCACGACTGGGCGCTCACGGGTGGTGAGCCAAAGGAGCTTTTACGAATAATTTGGCATTTGTGGTGAGGAATTTCACGGTGAGGAGAAAGTGGCGGTGTAAATTTGTCGTTGTGGTCTTCTTGGCCGTCACACACCGAGGGCCGGATGCCGATAGTGTCGATACGAAGAGTGCCTGCTGTGATCGCCCGATGGTTGTGGTGGAAGATTGTATACGGTTGCTCAATGAAAGTAGTCGAGGTGGGCATTTGTCGAGCGACAAAATGAAGAAAAGAGGAAGAAGGAAGATAAAGTCCACTTTTTCTGCTCGTCCATTGGGTAAAAAGATCCCCTCCCTTCTTATCTGGCCGGGTTCTGACCCTTGATCTTTCTTATCGTCCAATCAGATCTGTATCAAACCACGGGATGTGGATGGCTGCCGAAATCTGGCAACTTCCCACAACCAATGAAGTTTAAATGCTGGACTCCTTCCGATTGCTTCCGAATTCAAAATCGTCGTATGTTTCTCTAATGTCACGTTGTAGCTCTCATACGAGTGATACTCCCTCCTCCCCCCAATTTTCTATATCGACTAATAGATGAACTCATCAAATCATCTTGCACAACTGTATCAGAAAGCCCTAAGAGATGTCCCACCAAACTTTCTAAATTATAGCAGCTATATTGATCGCCGACGCGGTAATTTGTTTCATCCAGAAAAAAAAATTATTTACAGCCTGAGACAAATTTCCCAGTGCAACAAGCGGGATTAAATGGAAGTGTCCTGTCACTTTCCCGCTTAGTTGACGTGCCTATTAGGAGCCATCTTCTCTTTAAAAGAACCGGTCGCTGGATAGTGTGACCATTGAGACCCTGCTTTCCGCTACGGGTCCCTCGATGGGTAAAATATGCGATCAAAGATATTTTATCGAGAAAGCCCATGTGCAACTTTAGGAATGTACATGTGTACTGTAGAAATAACCTTGCATGTTGATATTTTCTTTCGTTTTTTTTTGGGTCTGACTGCAATATTATGAAATAAGTTTAGCGTCTGGGCATACCCCGGCCACGGCCACCGCCCATCCCACGACCACCGCCCATGCCAGCACCAGGCTTTTCACTCTGCGCGTTCTTCACCGTCTCGTCTACGGAGAGAATCAAGCATGCAGCTTCTGTTGCAGACGCAATAGCATTGGTCTTCACAAGAGCAGGCTCCCACACAAAGGCCTCGTAGTTGTCTGCGATCGTCTCATTATTGATATCCACGCCGTACCAAGTTCCACCTACCCACAAACAGATTATCATCCAAGCATCCTGCAATTCAATGTGTTCTCTTACCTTGGGCGTGCTTCATACGAAGTTGGTTGAGGATATCAGTGGCATCAAAACCTGCATTGTCGCAAAGCTGTCGGGGAATAACTTCAAGGGCCTTTGCAAATGCACCAATAATGAGCTGCTGTTTGCCCTCGATGGTGCGCGAATGCACGCGCAAATACTTGGAAATCTCCATCTCCGTTGCACCACCGCCAGCCACGACCAGGTTGTTCTTGATTGCTCGGCGGACAATCATGATGGCATCGTGAAGCGAGCGCTCAACTTCGGCAATGAATTGCTCAGCACCGCCACGGAGGATAAGTGTACATGTCTTGGCCTTGGTGCAGCCCTCGAAGATGTTGAATCGCTCACCACCAATTTGTTTCTCCTCAAAGCTTGCACATTGACCGAGATGCTGACTCTTCAGATCAGAGCATGTAGACTGGATTGAGCCACCAACGGCTTGGATTACACGATCCATGTCGTCCTTTGCCACACGACCAGCACAGAAGATATCGCGGTCAGCAAAGTATTGAGTAGCAAGATCACCGATGGGAAGTTTGGAAAGGACCACCTTGGCTCCGCTGGCAACGATAGCCTCGAGCTTTTGGAAAATGATCTGCCACTCTGCATCGACAATGGCCTGATACTCGGCCACTTCCTCAACACGCACTTCCGCATTATCCTTCTCAGCCTTGAGCTCCAACTCGACATTAAGGCAGAGGATCTTGGGATTCTTGAAAGATTTGGGCTGCTGCTCGAAACCTGCATAGGAGAAGGTCTTCTTGAAAGCAACACCATTGATCAGCAACGAATCCTGCATGCCACCGCCAGGCACGCGTTTCACACCAATAAGCTTCTCGTTCAGGGTATCCTGATCCAATGCTAATACAGCATCCACAACCATCTTTGTAAAGAAATCCTTTTGAGAATAGATCAACTTGGACGACATGGCAGTAGCAGCGCATTTTGTCAACAGATCACGGAATTCGCTGCGTTGGTCAAGGAATATTTAGTAATGGTAGCTTCCACATTCATCCTTTTTTAAGAAACCACTCACGCCTTATTCTCCTTGTCAATATGGACAGCAAGCTCCTTGATTTTGTTGATGGCCTATAATCAACATCTATAATCAGCAGGATTGTTCTTGCCATAGACCACGACATTTTAACTTACCAAGCGGGCAGCATTTCTATAGCCTTTGATAATGACATGGGGGCTGACACCATCCTCAATGTATCCTTTGACTTCCTTCAAAAGTTCGCCAGCTAGCAACACAACGCTAGTAGTGCCATCACCAACCTTTTCGCAGACGTCAGTAAAGTGATCACACATTTAAATGCGAAAGAAAGCGCCCTCGTGAGTGATATCTTACCTCAGCGTCCTGAGAACGAGCAATATCGACAAGTGTCTTTGCAGCAGGGTGAACAATATCCAGAAGCTTCATGATGGTAGCACCGTCGTTGGAGATGGTCACCTCACCTGAATCGCGCGAAAAATGGGATAGTTGAGTATGTTGTATGCACTAGTGCCCCATCAATCAGATTGTCCTTGCCAGCTTACCGCGCTCATTGACCATCAGCTTGTCCATGCCACGAGGACCAAGCGTGGTTTTGACAGTATCGACAACTGCAGTGCATGCGTTGATGTTAGACAACAATTGGCCCTTTCCTTGTGATGCATCTGTGCCTTCCTTGAGAAGGATGATTTGTGGTTGCTAGAATAAAGCAGTCAATATATGAAACATATAGCGCGTTTTCCGCCTAATGGCGCCCAACAAGATTTGCCCCGGTCCGTCATCGTTGGTTTGACGTGGTGCTTCGTGGGACGATGAGAACGATCGGGCGAACGTCATCTCAGCCCAGTGGAAAGCACGTGTCAGATTGATGCCACCGATCCCGGCGAATCTAGGACATTTCTTGTGGGGTGCATCAAGGAGGTATCAATAGAATAAATAATAGGTGCAGACACTCACCATCATGCGTCCTGCCATTGTATATAAACTCTGTGTGCTAAAGCCGTTGCGTTGACAGCCCCTCGAATCCACCAAAGGTTGTTTGAAGTGCACATTTTTTTTGGAGCTCAGACGCGCCCGCACGTAGTATTTTCAAAAATCGTATCAGAAGGCAAAAAAAAAATTCGCATCGATGGAAACTGAAGCAAGGAAAGCAAATTATTTATTTGGCAAACAGAAAACGGGCACCCGTCTTCGTATGTTCTAGCTTACCGTCCAACTCAATTCGAAACCGTGTCCAGAAGGGGACACATCGCTTTTTGAGATGCCCGACCCAAAGAAGGTAGATGCAAGGGTTAGAATATGAGAGATGATGCGTTATTTAGAATAAAAGGGCACACTTCAACAGCAGGATCCCAGATTCTCTACATATGACAAGCTCAAAGTCGCAGGATCACAAAAATAAAATCGCGTTTTGCCCAGAATACGCATGATGATAAATCAAATGTCACATATGTACACGGAAACATGTCGCTTCCATCTTTGTCTTTTATACACGTATACATTCTAATATGAACAACCTATTTTTCTACGAAGATGGCCAAGGTCATGTTGTTGATGAGCGCTGCTGTCCTGGACCTATGGACTATGCCATTGATAAGGAAATGTCCTCATTTCAATCCGCTTGTTCTCACACTGAATATCGGCGTAGCATATCGTGCAAAGATAACTCTGTTGTTACTACCACACCCATTCCCAAGCGAAAGGATACAGACATTCGGATGAAAGAAGTGGGCATCAAACACACTTACACAGCGTACACTGACCCAGATAAGGTCAGATTTTTCAAACGGATGTTCGAGAAGGTCTTGAGCGCGTCAGTTGCTGCAAAACAGCTATGAATCCAGTTCGGTCAGCGCAGCGATGGGCATCACAATACGAAAAGGATCCTGGTAGTATTTTAAGAAACGTAGAGGCAGAAGTCCCTCACGAATTCTCAACGAAGAGCATAAGAATGCTATTTTAGAATGAGTTGATGGGAGTCCGTCAATTGTTCTAGAGCAACTGATAGAGAAATTGCTTCAGAGATTTGAGAGTTTTAAAATATCTAAAAGACTTCCGATCGATTTAAGAAAAATGAATGTAACTTGTCATTAAAAAAGGCTTGGTTTTAGCCTGTAGACAGGAATAGTGATGCAAAGATCCAAGAGCGTCTTGACTGAGTGAACTGATGCGACATGTCTGATATAGACTTTGGAAGAAACTGTTTTCTTTGATGAGCCTGGATTCCATATTAACATGGAGCGCAGCATGACATAGTCCAAGAAAGGGACTTCAGCAGTAGTTACAGTGCCAAAATAACAGCAAAAATAACAAACATCGGGAGCAATATCGACTTCAGACGTCATTAATTGCAGCTTGAGACTCCTACAACCACCAGCCAAAAAAGAAAAAAGGAGCGAGGCATTTTACAGCTGCAAGCAAAGTAAGACTACGTATCATGGATGAAATGGACAAGTACGAACATATGAAGAGACATTGTTTGGTAATGGACATGTACCTATTCATAAGGCTGAGGATATCGATGCTGCTGTACATATCCAGCAATGTTGGCTTAACAGATTCGCTTCGCAATAGGCAGTAGTGATATAACCGGAGCTGACTATGTCAGTGATCTTACCGCTCGTAGTATATGTTCCAAATTCAGGTTCGTCGTAGTTGTCATGCCTGCTGTGTTCTTGATTACGCACCAGAGCAATGAAATCTTTGACAGCACTGCGTGGATGAGGGGAGGACGTCTGCATGTGATTGGACTTGCTGCTAATCCAAGCCGATCATGCGGTAACATAAAGAATGAAAGTATTGCGTTTGATCTCCCTGGCCACAGAGGCAACTTTGACTTTGCACCCGGAACCGTGGTCCATAATTTGTTGAATTCAGCACAAAACCATGTTAACGTCATGCATTGGTGTAAATACATATAATGGACGAGTTTCCGCCAGATTGGTTCACATCTTCTTGAGGTACCACTTTCAGTACATATCTTGAAGTGAAATCTGGTATTGCAATATTGCTCCTGGATTACTACACAGTTATTCAAAAACTTTGCTTTTTTCACCAGAGTTCTTAGAGTCCAAATGATTCCAATATACTGTTGGTTAACATCGCTATCATGAAGATTTCATGGTACAAATATAAAGAAAGAAACATATGGCTCTGCAAATGGGCGTGTAAGGATGGTACACAAGCAATTAATGTGTCGCACATTAAGGAAGCCCTATGTTTCTCATCAACTTGATTCATCATTTCAGAACAACGTGTTTGGGTCGAGGGCATTAGTTTACTATAAAAAATAATGAGATTCAACCAAGCCGTTTTCGTTACCATCTGCATACTCTAGAGCCGTTAAAAAACACGCGTATTACACATCTCTCACATCTTACATAACCGATACAACCCAAGGGGAAGAACACAGAACACATTCTGACATTTGGACAGTAAGGCGTCTGGAACCTAATATGACTTCTCCCTCCTTAATGGCATAATCCAGAGCCTCAGGACAGTCGTACTCACCAACAATTTACCCATATCCATCGTCATAGACAGATCGACTGCTCAATTTCGGAATGATGAACGGGTGTGCGAGGAAAAGGGATAAGGTCAAGTAAACTGTCGTATTTTTACAATTGTTTTCATCCGATGACTTCTACTGAGTAGTTGTATAATATTGAATCTCGGTGCATATGATCTTTACTGTCACGAATCTTCATTACGTATTTCTATTTGGGTTTAGTAGCATTGCCCATCTATGCTGGTTCTGATACATTCTCCTCTAAGTGATTACGGCCCGTCTTGCGAGTAAGGACCAAATGCAGAAACGATTTGATCGATTCAGGCTTATAATAATAACGGTTGCTGCCAATACAGTACCGCCGGGAGTACTCACTTTGTGCTAGTCAATGCAGTGATGATCATGTGATCGCCATAAATATATATACTTTTCATTATAGAATGCGAAATGCGCAGAGAATGGAAAGGTCTAAAAGGTATAAAAACGTACATGGTGTATACCAAGCGGAATCATTTGTTTTCATTGCTTTCCTTTTTACGGTTGAGTTGCATTATCAATGTGAAAGTGTATATGAAGGACTACAGTGTTGCTTTTAGGGATTTACGGTTTTTTATGAGCTACGGGCAAACTCAACTCTCAAGATGAGGTTATCGTAACCGTAGCCATTGACGGCCTGCTGTGCACGCTCAGCATCCTCCTTGTCAGCAAAGGAGACGAAAGCAAAACCTTTGCAGAGACCAGTCTCGCGGTCTCGAGAAAGATAGACACGGGCAATATGGCCGAAGCGATAGAAGAGATCATGAATATCGTTCTCGGTGACATCCTCGGACAAGTTAGTAACACGCAAGGTGGTGCTGTCGTCGCGTCGAGGATCGCGCATAGAATCACCAGCGCTGGGAGCAGCATTCTTGCGAAGGTGGGGTGGTGTGTATTTAGTGGGTCCTGAACCTGAGTCGCCAGAGGCACCAGCTGTCGCTGCGTCTGCGGCAGACGCAGAATCGAGTTTGACGGATTGAAGTGAGCTGGCAATCTCGTCCAGCGGCTGCAGGGTATCCTTGTAGGGACATTTGGATGTGAAATGCTCGCCCTTACAGATACGGCACATAATGTTCTTTGACTTGGCTTGCCGGCGAAGTTTTTCTTGTGCCTCCTCTGCAGCGACGGCCTCGGCGCTCTAAGAAAACCCACGTTGCATATATGAATAAATCCGCATAGGTCCACAAAGTCTCCCCTTTTCCCTTTTCCTATTACCTTGCCAGTGGTCGTTCCAAGCTTTAACGGGATATTTTCACCAATGGTGGTAGTCGAAAGATCGGGGCCGGGCTTATTACCTTCCTCCTCGCCAAACTTGGCCCACTTTTTGCGCTGAGCTACAGCCTTGTTGACATGCTCTGTCACAAGCTTAGAGCGAATCTTACGCGTCACCTTAAATTTCACAGATTCCGTTCAGTCTCGCTGTCATGTCTTAATGCTGCGGCAGTCCCACTCTCAATCGGACCATCGCATCCCTCTATTCACCTTAACACGTCTACCGTCTTCGTTCTCCCGGTAGACAACGATGGTCTTAACGCCATTCTCATCCGAAATGACCTTGGGTTGGAAGGCGTCTGATGGTCAAGGTACGTATTTAGTTCGTTTGCGTCGGGTGGATATTGTTGTGTATATCTGTGATTCAAGGACACTTTGCATCCAAAATAAGAAAACTCACCCTCCTCCTCTTCTATTTCATCAGCCCACGAGTGCTTTGATTGTGTGCTAGAAAAGGATGACCTAAATGAGTACAACGGGGTGTTATTGCTGAGGGACGTTCAATCCAACATACACAGTATCAATGGCCATGTCGACAGGTAATGCGATTAAAGAAAATTTTTGAAGCCGTAGGGCGATGGATTTTGGAGTACGCTGGAATTCGGACGTGACTTCTATGAAAACTCAGCCAGTTTAATCAAACAGCAGTTTCAACACACCACGGGACAAAAAAGAGATGCATAGAAGCGTATCGAGCTCTCACAACAGTAGGTAAGAAAACCTTTGCATCCATGATATTAATATATTAGAAGTAACAAAGAAAAAATATCAATTTTTCCAGAAAATCCAACTTACAATCACACCCATGCCGAGACAGCCCGCGGTATGTGCTGCCCATAGCCAGCGCAACCGCAGACGCGGGTATAGCCGGCGATATCGTCGCTGAGAAATCAGTCTGCACGATCAATTAGCCCGGAGGGTTGAGGCAAAAAGTTACAACAAGACAATTAACGCATCCTTCACACTGTTTTTCATGCCATTGGGTATATGTATTACTAGTCAAGCTAAACAACAACGAGTATAAGGCACAAATCAACAGAGCGCCAATAGCATATATACTGCACCCTCTTAAGGCTATGAAAAGAAATTTATAGCTTCCCGCATCACGACAGTGGATAGACACCTACAAGCATGAGAGACAAGTCATTCTAACTCGCTCGGTCCTAAGATATTCGGGTGCTTCCCTTATTCGTACCATTAGCATCTGGTTTCCAAGCATCAGCCGCGTTTACTTTGTTCATCGCAACTGGCCAAAGTTAATCGAGAGGTTTGAGGTAAGGCGACCATGTCAGAGGAAGACACGTCGCTATGATCTCGATTCGGTACGTTTAGATATATCCTAAACCTTATACTATGTGTATTATCTATTACTTAATAACTGTCCATAATATATTTATAGCTGTCCACCGAATTCAGCGTAGCCTGAAGGAAGCTGTCATGATATCCAGTTACAGCTCCTTTACATATGACTTCAAATTAATTCATCCTTCTTTTCTTTGATGATGGCTGTAGCGCTCTTCACGCACATTGAGTGATTTCTCATGCTGAAATTAGTCCTGTGATCGTCGTTGTGTTGTTTTTTAATGTCTTTAGTATCTTATTCAGCCTTTCTTCTGGACCATGACATGCTGCATTTCATGCTTAATAGGGTGCAGCTCTATCAAGGAAACCGCAGTTTTTTAAAATCGATTCCAGTCAAGCCGCTCTTGGATCTTCACATCGCTCTGCTTGTCTACAAATTGAAATCAAATCCTTTCTGATAACAAGTTTGCATTCATCTTTCCATGAATTGATTAAGCATCGCTTTGGTCACTTTATCTCAGCCAAACCTCTTGAACAGTTGCTCTAGGACAATGGATCGGTTTTCGTCAACGAAGTCTAGAATAATACCCTTATCCGCTTCGTTGAGAATACGTGAATAACTCCTAACCTTTCGTTATTAAAATGCTACCAGGATTGTTTTCATGTTGCAACACCTATCACTCTGTTGATGCCTGACTGTCTTTCTGAAGCAGACGCACTCAAAGCGTCAATAACCCAGGTAGAAAAATCTGATCTTGCTTTCATCAGTGCAAAGATGCGTATTTATACATAGGACCGGCTTCATTCATAGGAATTTCTGTATCCTTCGCTTAGAGATATATGCAGACATATATCCCGAGTTATCGTTGCTAAGATACAATACTTCGGTACCTTGTGGGGGGGAACAACGTGGACGGGGTGAGTGCGTTTCCTTGTCAACGGAATAAGTCATAACCCAAGATATCTATGCTCATCACCAACATGACCCGCCACAGTAAAGAAATTGATTCCTCATTTCGAGTGTTGAATCGATAAAGAAGAAAAAGGACATATTTTATAGCAGTGGTATGGCAAGCTTTTTGTGCGACATTTTTTTCCATATATATGACGTTGAATGCGGTTCTGAGTTAGGTAAATTGTGTATTTCACCCGATATGCATGTCCATTACAAAGTGTCATGTTTATATACTCAGGTTGTTGTCGGAGCGCGAGGACTACCTACGTATTCCTTCAGTATATAAAATCGACTCTACTGTCAGGTGTGGAATAGGGAGAATTTAAAGGTGATAGTGCTTCTCGCGCTGTGCGGCACAAATCAAACTCAGGAATTCCATATTTTGCCAACTTTATAAAAGAGCACACTGGCCTTGCCAATCCTTTTTCTCTCGCAGCAATCCCATAGATTATCTTTTTATAATTTAATGCCCCTTCATTAAAATGTCCAGTACTTCATTTTTGAAATGGATGGGGCTGGTAATCAAATTCGTATAACGATTATTCTTGGTTTCATACTAATACGCTCCTCTTCTCAGGGCCAATCCGGGAAGCCCGTCGTTGATAATGATTCCTATGACGAGGGCGAGCGCTACTTTGGACTTGAAAATGTAATTATTACTTATTTTTAGTTGTAGATGCCTGTTGACTAACATGCTTTTCCTGGTTAGTTTGGAAATACCTGGTAATTAGAGCGACAGCAACAGTGAGAAAGAGAAACTACTTGTAACAGATATTAAGCGTTTCTGACACACACACACACACACATACCCGTTTTTCCCCTTCTTTTTCTACAACAACAGCTACAGCAATTCGGTTGTGCAGGCTCTGTATTATTGCAAGCCCTTCCGGGAATGCGTCACAAATTATCCTCATCCGTCTTCATTTCCCATCATGACGGCGAGCAGTTGCCCATCGTCAACGCTCCAGTCACCTGTTGCCAGCACACCGCACCTTCCATCACTGTCAGCCTCAGCAAACACGAATCGCCTTAACGGATACTCTGGTCAGCCGACGACCGCTACTGCAGTCAGCCCCCAGCAACCGCGTCCTGTTCAACCACGTGTTCAAAGTACGAGCGCTGTGAATACGGTAACGGCCGGTCAAGTTATCTCCTCATCCCACCACGAAAGAGACTCCAATGGTGACTTACAACTTTCACCTGGTATGGAGGACACGTTGTTTGCGGCACTCAAAGATCTGTTCTGGAAGATATCGACCCATCGGAAAAAAACAGGAGTCGTTGCCCCCATCAACTTTATCAACAAAGTGAAGATGGAAAACGGTAAATGAAGGAACAGCCTAAGATGCAAGCGGAATAGTCTTTCTTATTTGCGTAACGTAGAATTGTTTCGTTCAAGCATGCACCAGGATGCGCACGAATTTCTCAATTATCTGCTCAACAGCATAGCCGAGGATGTACAGAATTATCAGAAAAAAATGTCTGAACAGAGACATGCAAATGATACCGCTAAACTTGACAAGGTCGATGAGAGTAAGTGCAATGGAATACGAAAAAGACTATGAGGCCCGATTATTCATACTTAAACATATATATGCAGACACAGATGCTTCCTCGGCCAGCCCGCCATTGACTTGGGTCCATCAGCTGTTCGAAGGAATATTTTCAAACGAGACGAAATGTCTCACTTGTGAAACGGTAGGTAGAGCGTAAAATGGGATGGGTGAGAGATTTTGTAAGAATAGAAAATGTGTCTAACCACACTGGACTTAGGTGACTAGTCGTGACGAATCTTTTATGGATCTCTCGATCGATGTTGAGATGAACTCTTCTGTAACATCATGTCTCCGACAATTTTCGGCCAGTGAAACGCTTTGTCATAAAAACAAGTATTTCTGCGATGTCTGTTGTGGTCTTCAAGAGGCGGAGAGGCGGTAAGTTTGAATGTTTATTATATTCTCGGTAACACAGCATTAACACCACAATATAGAATGAAAATCAAGAAGTTACCGAACATCCTGGCGCTGCATTTGAAACGCTTCAAATATCAAGAACAGCTTCAAAAATACATCAAATTAACCTACCGAGTGGTGTTTCCCTTTGAGCTACGTTTGTTCAATACTGTAGGTCGCATTTGGAATACCGAAGAAGCCCAAAATGGTTAAGATATTCATATCTATTCATGATATAGTGTGATGAGACCGAGGATGCGGACCGTTTGTATGAATTATGGGCATGCGTCATCCATATTGGAAGGTAAAATACCGAATATTGTTTGTGTGTTTCGAACAGGATCTTACTGATAAGTTTAACACCACGATAGCGGGCCGCATCATGGACATTATGTTACAATGATCAAAAGTAACGGCCAATGGATGCTGTTTGACGATGATATGGTGACGGTAAGATTAATCACCATCGTTGACATTCTAACGTTGGAGATGATAACTTTGGATCTGCATATCGATATATTAGGCAGTACCAGAAGAGGATATTCAAAAATATTTTGGGGACATACCAGGCAGTGGATCTGGATATGTACTGTTTTACCAAGCCGTCAACATAAACATGGAATCTCTGGATATATGGAAAGGAATCGATTTGAAAAGCGGCTATAATGGCGAGCACAACAATACCAACATTCACCATGTACAAATGCGCACCAACGGCTGGCCGTCGGCGCCTGTTGCTGAGCAACAGCCGGATCGTATCAACACCACCTCCCCTACCATCACTACATCCGCCCATTTAGAATCTTCGTTCTCCAAACGACCCCTCCAATCGCCAACTACACCCATCATTTCGCCTTCGGCTCCGATGCCCATCTCTTCCACGAGTACGGCTGTTGAGGAAAAGAAAACCCGATGGGGTATTGGAAAGATCCGAGAAAAGAGGGCGAGCAAGCGATGATGAAGTTAATTTAACATTAGCCTGATTAATAAAAGAGTGCTGCAATAATCCTAACCAGCAACAATGTCCAGACCTTACGATTCATCTGTATAAAAAAAGGAAAGTATGCATATTTCATTTTTCTTGATGAGCATTGCAATCATCAAGCTGTTGACTCTCATATGGGGAAGATAGTTCATTGGTATTGTATTCAACAGTGCCTGTGCTTATCGCATACTCTAGATTTGGGTAGCGTCGACGTACACAAGGTAAAACGGACGTCGCATGGAATAGAACTGCTGGCACATAAACAGACCGAGTCATATTTATCAGGCTATGGATAACTACCTTTCACCAATAGGAATTTTACAGCAACGTACTCCAAACGAATCTAGCTGTGTGCATGAGACAACTCGCACCGAAAATCGTCACTGTTGCCGACCTCGCCTCACTATTTTTGAGTGGTACTGTGTATTATTAGCCAGTAAGTTGGGGTTTAACTACATATGTAGTGGTAGCTTGGGAATATGGATCGTGTTCAGGCAGATCACCATACGCCTGTTTAAACTCTCGCGCCAAACAGAATCCATACTGTATCAAACTATGGCAAATGTCGTGGGGGGGTGTTTCTTGGACCATCGATAGGGTCGTAGATTAGGCACCCTCTTGGTGAGGAAGCGACTTCCATTCTCGTGCATTCAACATACATCGAGGGAGTGCTCGTCACAAGGGTGAGGAATGCAGCAATATGAACCCAACACCGCGAACCGATCCGTACTATATAGAAACGTTCGGGACGTACCAACAACCCGTCGCGAATACAGCAGCTGACCAAACCTGTCGTTCAAACCACCTACAAGTTTTTGTCCGCTCTCAGCATATCAAAGTATACCGAGAGATCGAACCTGCGCAACAGTGGCTGAGGGTTTTGCCATCATCGATAGGCGAATTCACATAACAACCCCCAAGATTTTGTGTCACGTTGCAGGATGCCGCCAAAACTTGCACGTCTTATCGCAAGAGCCTGTTCGCCAATCTGGAGTGCCCAAAGCATGGATCGCTTCAACCTCCTCCATCTTTGAGCTGCCCGAGCAATATGTGGGACTTTTTGGTTTTGCGAACCAAGTCTCTGTTTTCAATTTGGTATATCGAAACTTTTGACACCGATCTAGGATTGCTCAACACAAAGGAGGTGGCAGCTTCTTCAACCCCTCTGCGCCTTGTTCTATATGATGGTCATTCGTTTGTCTACACCTCTGGAAAACTGAATTGACCATTCCGTCAGTAAGAGTCGTGCCGTAAACTCAATTGTTCCCTCTTCTAGTGGTCGCAAGAGCGCAAATGAGATCATGTGGCAATTCGGGATGGGATCGACAAGAATCGCTCTGTCGATCCGCGTACGACAAGCGGATCAAAGATCGGCGAAGAGGAAAGAACTCAAAAAACTCGCTGAAGACATCTTCGAAGGTGAGTTGTTGTCCTTGATCGCAGGTCTCGTATACGAGCGAGACGATATATGGCGAAAGGCAGACCAGAGTTTCTGCCGACGTGCGAAGCTGATGCCAACGTAGTGGGGTTGGTCAGTCTCGGAGTATGATCAATTGAGGGGATAGCGGTAGCCATCAGATGAATTGTGATTCGTAGCGGAAAGAGGCCTTTAGAACACACGCAAACTCGATGAAGGTTCGAAAGTAACTGGCGCGTGCATCTTGCCATTGTAGTTCAGCACAAACTTCATTCCGCAAATCGATATCCTGGTGTGATAGCACCGCTTGAAGGAGATGCGAACACGGCGTAAAGAAGGATGATTATAATACACGACGAGAGAAGAGCCAACATCATAGGATATCCTCGTTTATATCTAAGCAGTAGCTGGATAATACCCAAGGGTAGATGGACTGGATTTTGGTATAAATGGACATGAATATGTTCATAATATCGTTCGCCCAAAGCATGGCTTCGATATTAATAGTATCTTGATCATCGCAATGGGCAGATGCCTTAGATTTCAATGTCTGATACGCTCTTATCTTCGTTAATGGAGATGAAAAGCGGAGACTTTTCTTGGAAGTGTACGTGGCCAACAGCTTCAAATATGACGGGCTTTAAATATGCTTTTAGAGGCAGATGGGAGGGGGCAGAGACGCAAACGCACACACTGAGAGATAATTTTAGGACGTGGAGCGTCGGTCAAGGAAGCCTCCTCTTTTTCGAAAGCTATTATGGTGAGTCTATCCATCCATCCATCCATCCATACGGCTGACCAGCCGATCCATCCATACGAGCACATACTTATCCATCTAATCCATAGTCCAAGCGTGCTGCTAAGAAAACCCCCGTTGAGACCGTTACCCTTGGTCCCCAGGTCCGCGAGGGCGAGCTTGTCTTCGGTGTTGCCCACATTTTCGCCTCGTTCAACGATACCTTCGTTCACGTTACCGACCTTTCCGGCCGTGAGACCATCTCCCGTGTCACTGGTATGTATCATGCCTCTCAGGAGCGATAATAATGCATTTGCTATGCTCGATCTGACTTTGGCTTTTAATGATTAGGTGGTATGAAGGTCAAGGCTGATCGTGATGAGTCTTCCCCCTACGCTGCCATGTTGGCCGCTCAGGACGTTGCTGCCAAGTGCAAGGAGGTAAATATTCTGGTGGTCTTTGTGATGAGGGGATGAATTTTCAGCATGAGACAATGTATATTTATCTGTTCCATCATTATAGCTCGGCATCAACGCTGTGCACGTCAAGATCCGTGCCACTGGCGGCACTGGCACCAAGACCCCCGGTCCCGGTGGTCAGAGCGCTCTTCGTGCCTTGGCTCGTTCTGGCTTGAGAATCGGTCGCATTGAGGATGTCACCCCCATCCCCACCGACAGCACCCGCAGAAAGGGCGGTCGCCGTGGTCGTCGTCTTTAGATGTCTTCCTTCTGGTGGTCATCATATTGTGCATGCACTATTAATAATAAAAAAACAGTTCTGCTCGGAAAGGATGTTTGCTCGGTGTCAATGCGTTATTCCTTCTGCGTGCTAATGCTGGTTATAAATGTGCGCGTGCTTTAATATCGCAACCCGCGGTATATAAAGTATTCACGCGCCTTAGTCTCCTCCGTGCATGCTAACACTCGCTCCACGCTTCTCCTCCATCCCCTCAAAAAAATAAAGAAATCCATGAGATGAGGGGAGTTGGAAGTGAATATCTACAGAGGTGTGAAATTATGTTAAAGGTGGGATAGCGTGGCTATTTTATGTGTCTTTGTTGCATTTGAGATATTCTTTAGTGAATGGTTGTTGGGCTGAATATGCGCTGGGTGTAACAACCAAGCCAGAGCACCTGAGCTCTAGGAATCCTATGTGTGTTTGACACTAGCAATCGGGTTAATTGTATCGTCGCTCCTAGGCGGAGACCCACTGCTTTTTTATATTAATTTAATATGAAGGGAAAGCCCGGTTTTGCCACTCAATCATTTAATCTCCTAGGCTGGGCCCGTGTATTCATCTTTACCCACTATAGAGGGACTGTTGTGGAGGAAAAGATATCATTTTTGTCCAACGGCTGTTGTCATGACAACAATCGTACGTTGTCACCATCAAGCGAAAACCCTGGGTGCACAACGTTGTACTCGGCAGACGGAGTCGGGTACCAATCTGGTTACCACGGCAACACCCGCCCCCCTCGTCCGGCGTCATCGGCCAACAGTGTCTGTGCAACACTACTCGCGTGTTAGGACTTCCTTACTTATCCATGACAACGTAACAACTCCGTGCTTGGAAAAAAGAGATAAATGTGTGTTCGATCATTTCTTTTTTTTTTTCTTTTTCCCTACTTCTTGTCACAACTCAAGCTTTTCCATCCATTTTATCTATCTCTCTCCTTTCCTTTCCTTATACTCTTTAGATATGCTTGACAACCCCATTAGAACTACTCCTACCAGTCCGCGCAGGCCGCCGAGACGGTTGAAGCAGATTTTCTGCCCAAAACATAAAGTTCAAGACGAGCCGGAAATGTCTATTTCGCCTCCTATCATGGATCATCCGATGTATTCACTCCTGTCGCCGACGTTCATCAATAATCGGCAGCAGCATCAAAAACCCATGGCCCTCAACTCCGTGCCGCCGCGTGTCAGTTCCATGCCCAAGCGCATGGCAACAGTACAACCCTCGCAAGCCAAGCCCAAGGCACCGCACCCGCCTCGTAAATCAACATCCCGGCCTTCTCCTGCCAAAGAAGACCGCCGCCACTCTTTCCATCTCACTAACGCATCTGCTACATCAGTGCGTACAGCGCCGGTCGCCAGTACCATCGTTACCACATCCTCCACTTCATCGTCTTCGTCATCCTCGTCTTGCTCGTCTGGCTCGACCACAGCCACATCCAGCCGGTTCGCCAATTTAGGCAATAAGCGGCAATCCCGTGCTGCAGCAAGCGTGGCCGCTTCGTCGGTGGTGTCACCTATCAAGAGCCGCTCTACACCACTCAGGGTGAAAACATACAATGTGAACTATGATCCGAAAGTAGAGAAGGAACGTCAACGAAAGCGAAAAGAGCTAGAGGAGCTGATTGCCGGTGGCCGCCGTGGGAGCACCGTCAAATTGACTTTGACGCCTCGCAATATCACGTAAATGCCTGCCTTTTGCGGAGTTAACAGCGGTCATCAATCAACCCATTCAAGTGCACCTCCCTCGCCCCCCGAAAACCTATCTCATCATCATGCGAGTTTGAGGGGATGAGGGCGGGGCCCAGCCCCCCTTAGAATTTTAGCTACACTTATCTCTAATTAATATGCAACGCACGCCTTCTCTCTTTTCACCATTATTCTCCTTCATACCTTATCTTAGTACTACTCTCTAATTCTCCTCTATGCATTCGTCCTCATCCATCTGTTTGTCTGTTCTCATCCAATATATAATATACACATATTTTTAATCACTCATTCTTGTAACTACTTTCTTTAGATGGTTATTTCCGAAATTACACAAATCAAGTCCCGCCCAGAACACAGGAAGATTGCTCTTCCTACTTGCAATGGCATGTTCCTGCAAGAAACCGCCTTATTACATTGTAATATCTGACCAGTAATCTGTTCCGGAGTCATTGGCTGAGAAAAATAGGAAGATGCCAATGCTTGAAATTGGGCTGTTACTTCCTCTTCCCAAGCCCTGTTTATGATAGCTCGCGGATAAAAAGGGTTCTATCAACGAGAATGAACAATACTTGCACAAGCTGTAAAAAGGTTGTCCATTCCGTGCACGGTTTTACCTCATTGCCCAAACTCACTATTTTGGTTGAGAATAAATGACTGGAAAGAGTGCATTTTCTCTCACCAGCACCGCCCATGGATTCCGAACAGCCGAGCATATCAAAAACCTCGTTCTCCCGATAAAGTTCTTTCAAAAATTGCCAAAATCGCAATATCATTAGGGTGTTACCGATGAAGAAGAAATAGGCTCGTCATATCTTAACGAAATATAAAGTCCTATAGCATAGAAAGTTGCGCCCAAATCTGCATATCTCAGGCTGTGTGATACTTCTCCATCTCTAATGTTCTCTCAAGCTGGGCGGGGCCGAGAGAGTGGACATTAGATACTTTTTATTGATGATACATTCATCATTCTCATTGGTCGTTGCCTATCCTCTAAATGATATGTAACTCTATACATTCATGCTGCAACGAACTTGCCCTGCGACGTTTGACATCATCGTTGTAGCGTCGAACCATGTGAAATTATGTTTTTCGGCCCTTTTCCCCAGCTCGAGGCTCAGAATGATTCGACGAATGGAGTATTGTGCCTAATAATATTTGCATACACAGCGGACAGCAACAACAATCAATCACGATGATGGTAGCCAGTCCTTGATAATTTGGCATCTGTACAGTGTTTTGAAGTCTTCAGGTCCAGCAGGACGGTATACAATCCGTGTACAATCATTTACTCCTGCATTACATCTAAACATGTCATAGCTTCTTTTCATTCATGGACAGATACTATGCTATCAACTCCTAGCGGCAGAACAGTAGTTACTACAGGATTTTTCCTAGACATTCAGCCACTTGAACTTTTTGTTTGCGGGTTATGAAAATAGTTTAGCGGTTGGGTAGCATATTAAATTGCGTGATGCCACAAATATCATTTGACATTCTTGAAGATGACTTGCAGAGCCGATACAGGAGTATCTATTAGTAAAACGCCTGTTGGCTGACTCAGTCACCCAGTCAGACTATGTTCAATGTGGCGCGGGCAGCGACTCCAGACGGCCAGAGCTGTAGTCTCACAAGAAGCGCTGATTTGTGATAGAAATGCCACAGAACCGTGCGCGCGGCATAAATGCGACTAATCATTGGTCATCTTTCGATCAATTGACAACTCAAGTTTTACTATATATATGGGCTACCGGTCTCAGATTACGTGTCCCTTCCTTTTCCTTTGTACCGATCATGGCCAACGCCAAGACCAGAGTCATCAAGACCTCTTTAAGGTCTATTGAGTGGAAGCAGCAGTATCTGGAGAACCTGCTCGGACTACCCACTTTCTCACTACGCACACATACCAGCTCTCGCGCTGGATCCTTCTCCACGAGCTGGAGCGCGACCATGACTTCAACCCCTGCGAGCACATCGGTCAAGCATTCTTCTATAAAGTTTTCCTCAGTCTGGCCGGCCGGTAGGAAGTTCATGCGCGAGAAGGTCAAGCCGTCGACCAAGACTATTAGGACCCTCATAAAGACACACCTCGAAGGCTACTCGAAGGCTGCCAACATTGAGCCTGGACAACATCCCAACATGTCCCAGGTCGCAGCCTATGTCAGCACCGAGATCATGACTGTCTACAAGGTTGATGTCCAGCAGCGGTTTGGCGAATGTTTACGGCGCGTTGTCAATAGTCTGTTGAACGTGCGTTAGCGGAAGGAAGCTATACGCAAAGAAATGGTTAGCAGCGATGAACACGAGTTCGGCCAAGTCTGTGAGGAGAGAATCTGGAAGCCAGCCCCTCAAATCAAGGAGGCACTGCGACGCAGAAACCCGGATCACAGCAATCCCACACCGGAAGCCCATCTCATCCTCGCTGAACTGTCACCGATCCTTCAAGCGTACGACGACACTTATAAGTTCGCCAAAGATGGCATCTACTATGATGTGAAGAAATCTCCGGAAAAACATCTCAATGCTTTTTATCAGCTCTGCAAGTTCCTAGACACGATGGAGGCAAAGTCAGTCCAATGTTTTCCTCTCCGGACTTCTTGGATTCCATGCCACATCCACATCGACACGCGAATCCTCTGCCAGCATATATCAAGGCAGGCATCCCACCAAAGACCCACCAATTGAGAAGACATGGGGGAAGGTACTTGACCTCAAGTCCAAGGCATTCAAGGATAGGCATGGCAGGAGGTTCTTTGGAGCAATACAAACAGACGGAGTGTCTGTATCAATCATACTCAAGACCCCTGAGGCAAAGAAGAACCTTAGTCGCAAGCGAACCCGGACTGATACCGGTGATATCATAACCGATAACAGTGCTCTGGAGCCCGAACGCTTACGCATTGCCGACAGCATGAGGAACAAGGGCGCTCGGAGGGATCAGAGCAAGAACGATCACTCCGCAGACTGTTCCTATATTCATGACATCCCATACGACGAGCTGCAAGAGACCGAGGGCAAGTGTCTTCTCAATGATCCAGGCCGTCGCAATCTCCATTATGGGGTGCATGAGTTGAGCACGCCCGAGAAACAAGGATGCTGCGATTTCGTCAGATACGCGACACTGCCAAGGATCGCTATGATAACAAAAACAGCATCCGCGAGGCCGAGACTAGGCTTGCACAGATATGCCACAGCACCGTCAATGCCGCCAGGTACAAGCTCTACGTCGAGTACCGCTCAAGGGAGTGGTCACTGCTCAGCAGCTTTTACAGCAGAACCACCACAACCCATACGACATCGACCCATACCGTACACAACAAGTACGGGCCGGCAAAGGGCGACTGGGGAAAGCGTCGAGCCCGAAAGATGCATCCGTATGTAGACCATGAGGCCCACAATCATTCGCTCCATCGGAAACTACGCCTCTCTGCCTACATAAACCAGAAGCAGGCCGATGCTCGATTGGTGCGCAGTCTACGACGAAGACTCGGAAAGGACACCGTGCTTGTCATGGGAAACTGGTCTGCACCCATAGCCCGCTTCCACGAGCCCATCCGCTGCAAGGGCTGGAGGGATATATTCAAGAGGCATGGGTTCAAAGTTTATTTGATAGACGAGTACCGCACCTCCGTGACCTGTCCCGAGTGCTCGAACCGCCTGGAGACCTGCAAGCGTATTCGCAATCCACGACCATGGCAGCGAATAAAGCGTCCTGAGATCAAATGCCACGGCCTTCTAAGGTGTACAAACCTAAATTGTTTGAAGTCCATGGAATACTCTCGCTCGCGACTTTGGAACCGAGACACAGCAGCGGTACTCAACTTCCAGCACATCCTCTTGAGCCTCCGGACCAACGGGGAGATTCCGGAGCGATTCCGACATGCCAAGGCCACTGAAGCAGCAGTAACAGCAGCAGACAAGAAGAACTTTCCGGCCCTGTTATCGCAGGGTTAAGATGCTATAAGCAAGATGCTCGGCCACTCTCCATTCGATGAATGGAGGGGAGGCACCCTAAAGGTGAGACAACGTCGTAATTGGTTTGCCATTCTGCTAACATTCTCACGCATAAATTACCTCTATCAAAACGCAAATACTACACACTGCTGGCGTAATATTCATCACCGCGTGCCGCAAACTTGATTGCAAATAATAGTATCATTCCACTCCAAAAAAGCCAAATTTTCTTGCTCCAGCTCCGCAGTAGAAATGTATGTGCGGGAACTGTATTTCCGCTCTTTCCTCCACGCTCCGCGCCCCTTCCAAAATACATACACAACTGGTCCATCTTGAGGAATGAACGCAAACGCCAATAATCAACAGCCCAATGAAAATGCATACAAATTCCACCAACCTTACATTATGCATAATGCAAAACAGCTGCAGTTCATTCGGTCCTGCTTCGCGGCTATTGCGGGATCAGCAGCTGGCATTCTCGGATTGACTAACTGGACGGGCTTTTTGTTTTACGCGCTCTGCTGGACGGTCCTTGCCGCGCTTCTGGTGGTAATCAAGTGCAAAAGCCAGCCAGGACTTTACTTTGTTAACGGGTGGCGGGAACTGGTGGTTGACGGCGCGATGAACGGTCTTCTTTCATATATCCTCTTTCATACTTTTCTATATGGTCTTGTACACTTGTACCAATGAGACATATCGTTCTCTTTTGTATCTCTCACCTTTCTCAAACAATACTAATAATACAATAAATTTGGAGAACATGCAAAGAAGTGAAGAATGAACTGTTCTAACAATCTACTTCATCTTATCGCAAAGATGCATCGAGACAGGCGCTGAGAAATGGAATTCGTTTATCCATGCAAATCAAGTAAGTTTCTTTAATTACTGGCGGGAGCTGGAGAAAAAGAGGGATAAGTCTCTGGCTTTCCAATTTTCCCTCCGTGTGTCCTGTTTTGAACAATCGGGTCCAAACTGTTTCGCCTTTGTTTTTCTTGTTCTTGCTCTTGTTGCGCTGATTAGAACAACATGAATTCGTAGGATCGATTGAAGGATATTCTCTTGTCCCTTTGCGTAGACACATCGAAGAGCGCAGAGAACGGATCCTTGTTTCATTGTACGTAGTACAGGAGACGATAATGCAGGGTCACCTACTTAACCAGCGACCCCTCAAAGCTGACATGACGCAGTTATGTAAGCTTATTACGGAAGAAGCTATCTAGAACACAATTGCATTCCTTATCCATCCTTCACGTTACCCACTAACTGGATAGAAAAGATGAAACTAGCCCTTTAAAAAATCTAGGGTTGCGATATCCAAGAAAGATCCACTGCCCATGATAGGCCAGTTTAGATCTGGTAGGGCCTTTCCCCACCGTTCTTTGAGAAGGATACATACTTGTGCGAATTCAATAAGCACTCTCCGCTACACGTCTGTGTGTATATTTCAAAGGCATTACGTAACAGTGTGTGTGCGTGCCACATTTGAGAGAGTAAAAAATCCTCTTATGACATTTGCTTGCACTGGTCTCACATTCATACGCGGATAATACAAATGTCGTCTACTTTGGATGCACCAGAAACGAGTACTGTACATCGCTTCCGGATAGACAAATGGCGCGGTGCATTTCTGTTGTGTCCCTATGTGTATGTGTCACGTTTTATCGTACGAGTAGGAATGACTTGATTTGCTTGGAATCCACGTGGTAAGCTGGCCAACCGTTCCTTAGGCTAAGTACATACAAGAGGATATCTCTCCCCTTAAATGGGAATACCAGGCACTTTGTTTTTGCGGCGTGCACCTTGTCTTCATAATGTCTTGAATGATCCAACGCAAAGAAAGGATGTTATGTTTATAAAACAGGAGTATGGTGGCGCTGCGAAGAAGAAAAAATAAGCACAGGGGTGAATTCGTATTTTGATGTATGATACAGACACGGAGCAGTGTTCCCTGCCGCCTCCAATCTTTAGTATTGTAGATTTAGCGGGAAAAACCAGGAATATTTTGGTAAGAAAATTTAATGTCTATTTTAGGTAAAGATAGTTACGCTGTTTGCATGACAGCGTCGCTTTTACTGTATTTGGAGGAGCCGACCAAATAGAAGTCAAAGGAACGTAGGACTAGGAAAATTGAGAGCTGCAGCAAAATTATATTGCTCTAAAGAAAAAACGATGATAGAAAAATGGTAGAAAGTTGAGGTATCAAAGAGTCAACGTATCAAATTCCGTAAGAACCGGTAGAAAATATCATCTGTGAAGGTCAGGCGATAATGCATGGTAGCAAAGTATCTCCTTTGTGTTGAAACAAGGCCCACAATATCATTCAATCCCCTCGGTCCAAACGAGAAGAGAATCAGCTATAACCTTACAGCTAAAGTTTGTTCTGACATAGAAATTTGATCGCCTATTCTGTGTTAGACACAAGCTCAGGGATCTTGAATCTGCCGGCTTTTCTGAATGCAGGTAGAAGAGAGTAATGGCGGAGTTTTGATATCAAAAGAGTGGCAACAACGGTCGACTGCTTCTCTTTCTACAAGGTTGGGGAGAGTGGACGGCGAGTCGGGAACAGCGCTAATAGAGTTAAACAGCAGTAAGATATTTTGTATATTACAAAGAATTTTTTGCATGCTGTAGCACTCCTGAAACGTGGTCCTAGAGCGGATGGACATGCCCGATAATAACAAACCAAACAACTGCAGCCTAAAAAGAAGGTTGAACAATGCGGGAAAAGAATTGAGTGACTTGGATTAAAGATGGGAGGGACAAGTCCCGGAGATTCCTTACGCAAATGGGTCGCATGAGATAGAACGTTGATTTCGTCTATATAGAATGATTAACCATCTTTCTTCGTCATGTTCAAAAAAGTCAAGTCTTCCCGACTAGGCGAACATCATTGCTATCCCTTGGGCCGATGGGAAGTAAAAATACCACCTCCAGCAAGATTTAGCACTAAAAAAGAGTCATTCATGTTCGATGGACACAAGAAGCATGCAATTCAAACGTACCTATTGCTGTTACACAGCGCTCGACCTAACATCGGGATTCGCCTTCCAACACCCCCCTGCGATCAGACCATCTTCACACATACACACACACACACACCACACGCACGTACTAGCACATATACACTACTCATACACGCAGGAGTGCCCGCGCTCACTTATTGGGATTATGTTCTAGGCATTTCATTGACAAACAAAAGGGTATCGTTACTATCATCAATGGATCAATGTCCTCTCTTCCCACACGTCTTTTTATGGATTCCAACCCCGTTCTAGATAACATCGTATAGCCAAAACAGTTGCGTAAATATAGATCCGCTCTTATTCTCCTACCATCCTCGTCTCTCTATACATACCATACCTTTAAAAGGGTAATATATATATTCTTTCTCGTCTTTTTCGCCGCCACCCCATCTTTCCTTCTTCTCTCTTTCTCTTTCCCATATCATGGATAATTGCCCTCCATTCAAATCCGCAGCTATGCCTCATCATAATGATATCTCGCCCTCATTTGTTAAACAAACTATCACAACACATCCTCCCAGTTGGATTACGTGCGAGAAGACCGCAGATTTATTCACATCGGGTCTCAAAAATGGGCCGCGCCAAAGCTGTAATTCGCTCGTTTATGACAGCAGTGCCATCATGATTAAAGACTACGACTCAAGTCCAGCTTCTGAATCACCAATCTCTCAATACGAGGATGTCTCCGTAGACAATAAGCAACAGATGCAGCATCAACGCTGTCAGCATTCTTTATGGCAATCCGATACCACGACCCCTTACAATTCATTCTTATTACACGTAAGAATACAGGCTTATCCTTATTTTGTATATGGGGCAGAATTAGGAAGACTTAATGCTTCTCGGTAAATAGAATAACCTGTGTCACCAGACAGTTCTCATTGATTCCAGCGCTCAAATGGGCCTATCGAGATACCTTGCTCCAAATATATCAGCGACAGATATTGCAGCCAGCACTACCACTCCTACTGCAATTAGGTATCAATGAGACAAAGAGGGCGGGGGAGGGGCGCGGAAAGGAGAATGGGGTGCTGAACCAAATCTGCCGACACCGCCTTTGTTGTTGGCTTTGGAATTTTTAATCGCCTCTCCATCTAGTTTACATCCAGTCAATAAGAGCAACATCAGGCGCAGCAGTAACAACAGCATAACCGGTAGCAACAAATGTACCTGTAGCATCAGTAGCACCTGCGGGGGCACCTGCAGGAGGAACACCATGAACGACGGTGGCAACGTCAGAAATTCCGACAGCCAGTCGATTCTACGCGAAATTACCACAACGGACTTTAAAGGGTATGCAGAAGCCAGTTTCGATCTGGGAAGAGCGAGCGAAAGATGGATTGACATGGTTTTTATATATACATGCGTAGATTCCAGATCCGCGTCGCTGGTGTTCCTGACAAGTCGCGCGTTGAGACTCAAACACGTCTCTGTATCCAGCTTGTGGATGCCAGAGGGGCCGAAGTTACGCAATGGCCTTGTCTCAAACTGCCCGAGCGCCTGCTCTCCCGATCCCGGTTAAAACGTGCGGCTCAAGGCCAGCGACAACAACAACAACAACAACAACAACAACAGCAGCAGCAGCAATCTATCCCATCCTCTCTTGACGGCATCGATAACGGTGTTGGCGGTATCCTTTTATCAGACGAATCCAAGGTTGTCTACTTGGATGCCAAAGTGGTTTGTGCAACGCAACCCGATCGACCTGTCAAGATGTGCGCAGCCTGTGTTCAGCGCGAACGTAAACGGGCCGAGCGGTCAAAGAATTCCCATAGCCGCAATGCATTGTTTGACAGTCTTATTCCTGAACAGGACCGCATCTTGCTGTTCAATTGTGGGCCACTGATTAGCTTTAGTTCAGGCGAAGCCATTCTCCCGACTCGCATTGCTTGCTATTGTCGTCATCACAATGAAAAAGTCGGCTTTTGGTAAAAAAACACATGACTTGCATTATCTCAGCTGTATGATTTACATGAACTGTGTTTGGCTATATAGCATCCAATTCACAATGAGAACACACAGAGGAGACATTATAGCCACGGGAATTTCAGTTCCCATCCTCATCACGGACGACCATAAGAGCGTTCGACAGCGAAAGCGTAGTAGATCAACTACCGTTGACTGGGGGAACATCTCGGTTACGAGCGCCAGCAAGAGCCCCCATATTACGCTGCCTGTCACACCAACTTGGTCTCGCAAAGGTTCCTTGTCGCCGCTCCCGCCATTCTCAAACCCGATGATCATTGATCCTGATCCACCTCGCTACGCACTCCCGACACCATGTGAGGAGCGTCGTCTTTCGGCCTGCTTTCCAGAGATACCGTATTATGCTGCCTCAGATCACCGTGTTGGGCAGTGCGATGCAATCATACAGAAGGTTCCCACGGCGCCACCCCAGCTTGATCGGCTGGTGCCTGCCCAGGGACCGATATACGGCGGCACAGAAGTTACCATCCTCGGCTCAGGCTTTTACGATGGACTCACTTGTATTTTTGGTGAGCATGCTGCAACAACCGTCTATTGGAACCCGAACACTCTCGTCTGCATTCTTCCGCCGACCGCCCAACCTGGCCCTGTAGTGGTCTCCTTCAAGCAGCATTCAATAGTTCTGAACGGTACCGGCAGCCAAGAAGTTCCTCTCTTTACCTACCAAGATACCAATGACCACGGCCTGCTTGAATTAGCCCTGCAGGTTGTCGGTTTAAAGTCGACGGGCAAGGTTCAAGATCCAAGGCAAGTCGCCATACACATTGTACAGCAAGCAGGCGATCCTTTTATTACCAAACCATAATCATTCCTTTTTGTTCTGTTTTTTACTCTTATGCCCTCTTCAAGTTGTTGTTGTTTCTTTAACCCCATTTTCCACGCGCTCTCTCAATCTCCTTGTCGTCGTACTATTTTACCTCACATTCTACATTTGCATGACCATATCCCCCAAAAATTTCTTTCGCCTAAGCCTCTTTTTACCCTACTCATTTCATTTGTTCAGGTTCATCTATAAGGAGCACGATAATAAAACAAAAGCCACAGGGCGTGCAGCTGCATCAATTCTGTTTGTTTGAAGCCAAATGCAGCCGTCCTCTGAAAAGATGAGATGATCGACAGGTTCTTTCTTGCATTGCGTACATGCCTACGTGCGCGGTCACCGGACCATGTAAATAGTACAGCGGTGCTTCGTTTCTGGTTTTCCCTCCCTTTTCTGGTGCGATCTACGTACCTGTACTACTCCCAGCCTACAAAGTCAGATATCTGTTCTTAAAAAATAAGGTTTCGCATGGGCAAGCGTACAAACATACGCCCGTCCCTTGCGGCGGCTATTTTTTTTTTACATGCGCCTCAACTTACTCTGAAGGCGAACCCGGTGTACCGTTGCTGTGATAATAACTAGTGAAAAACAAAAGTGCATAGGATGCTGCTTCTGCTGAATATCGAATCGCCAAAGCAGACGCGAAAAGGATCGACAAAAGGAGCCGCAGAGGGTAGATGACAATCCAACGATGATACCGGCCGCAGGATGCATGGAGAACAACGTCGGAGGAGACAGACAAAGCCATGGTGGGGAGAAGACTGCAGCACGTGTACAATTAAGATTTGCCGCCCAATTCAAGATGCAGTTCACTCTCTTTTCATGGGGTTCGATGTGTACCTAGAGCGGATCCCAAATGCCATACATATTTCTGCAGGGTCAGACAAGAGAGAATGAGTTTGGTAAAGGAAGCTACGTGCCCTATATCCCTCCTACTTGGATTTGGAGACCTTGGTGCGTTTTTGCAATTGATGCGACGTAGCTGGGAGCAACCGGAGCCCAGCATGATGGATCCATGTTGCTAGCGCTGCAGCATTGATTTTGTTTACGTGCTCATGTTAACATAGATCTACTTACCTACCATAGCTAATTCAACTTCTGGTTCCTTGGATTTAGGAAAATGAGCCGAACACCTCCCTTTTTAGTTGGTATCTCCATTACGAACAATGGAGAGATCCGATATGTTCCTAAGAATTTATCCATGCAAGATACGTAACCCACTTCGATGGCAGTGGATTATAGTATATTGCTTTGATGTAATCTCCATCCATAGATCAGAGAAAAAGAATAATGGCAATTTTAATACATGGTCTATCAGTCAAAGCCTCACTCAACAGCATAAACCGGGCCAATCGTCATTGTCAGAAATTACAAGACTTGGGTGAATATTACTCATGTTACCTCGGAAGTATATATATATATGTACGTTTGCCAAGCTCATTTTCATCAAGACCATAGAAGTAATCCCGGTTTTATGATTACAACGTGCATTACCTAAGCATTCATTATTCAAATCAATTGTGGCAACCCATGAGCAACAACCCAGAGTGCCAACGGCGCCCGACCTCTCTTGCAATATCCGTCCTTGGCTGACTGAGAAATAACACGCGGACTATCTAAGAGCCATCCAGTATAGCCGAAAAACTGATCGCGAAGTCTCAGCAGTCGACCCTTACGAGGCCAGGAGAAACTTATGCGGCCTTTATCAACCACATAAACATGCAGTTTAGATGGTATTTCTGTTGAAGGATGGCTGCGATTTTGGGCATTCCTCCTGCGCTCTAATAGCTAATCTTCCCTCGGACGGTTACACCATATAGCTTCATGCTACGGAAGTAGCGTGGACCTTTCCTTACCTTTGAAAAGGTGAGGAGTGTATAATCTTATGCACCTGCATACAAACAAGCATGAAAAGACAAAGTCTTTTCTTCTCCAAAGATCATGCACGTTTAACAAAATGATCACACGAGAGTCCTCGAGGACATGGAGTGGAGGAGATGGAAGAGGATGTAACAAAGGTATATGGATCATCTAGAAAAAGAACTAAGGGAAAATCAAGCCCATCCTTTTTTTTTGGCTCTTAAGCATAGCCCACAGAGAGATCGTTGAGTGCCACACAGACTGCTGCGCGGTGGTGACCATTATACTGACGAATAGTTTCGCCCTGTGCGAGCTCCCATAATCGTGCAACATGGTCCGACGAGGCTTACAGAATCGGGCTTTAGAACTTACACTTCTTCTAATGCGCCTCATACCCCCCCTTCCTTTTTACCTGTGACCAGATACGCCGAATCTGCTGAGAAGGCACAATCCCATACCCAGCGTTGGTGTCCGGTTAGTGTCATCTCCAGCTTGAAATCCTGCTCCGTGTTCCAAATCTTGACTGTCTTGTCCGCAGAACACGTGGCCAGTAATCTAATCATTTGTATGTTTAACCCAGCCTATTTTCGTGCTCCTGGCTTTTGATTGCTTTACTTCGTATCTGGACTAAGCATGCAGCGCAAAATATACTCGTTATGCGCTTGGAATGACTTCACAGGTGTAACATCTGCGCTATCTGTAGATGTGCTCGACAATCGCCATACATACACAACACCCTAAGCTATCTCTGTCAGCATGTCCACTCTGGTGCATCAAGCTCCTTGTACCTTGTTGTTTGCAGCGACCATCATGGAGCCATCCGATGCCACGCTCACAGACCGCATCGGCACACCTTCCTCAGGAACCTGCGATCTCGTTTGAGTCTGTCCCAGTCTTTTTGTTTCGTATCCACTTTATCCCTCACCAATTCATGCGTACAAGAGTGCGCAGCTAAATCCCAGATCTTCACACTGCCATTCTGATCACAGGTGACCAATTCGCCTTGGTTAGCATGCATCACGGCGTCATTGATAGGTGCTCCGTTGCTAAAATTCCGCGTCAAAACAGGATTCCGACCAGATCTACAGCCCATTCAGGGATAAGCAAGTTTTGAAACGCTTTTTCTCGACTTTCGTCTTCTTTACCGAGTGTCCCAAATCTTCAGCTGTCCGTCCTCGCTTGCAGTGAACATCCAGCGACCTTCACTGTGGAACCCTGTGGCTGTGATATTCCCAGTATGTTCCCCGAAAACCACAAACTTATCACAGGGATACCGCATTAATATTGTCGTATTATTCCAACGAAAAAAAAAGATACCTTACCGGATTTTCGTTATTGCCATTGATATCGTATAAGCGTACAGAATGGTTGCCTTTTTTTGTATCATAGTTTGCCCGTGAGCTCTCCTCCTCCAAAAGACAATGACTGTCGTTTATCTTCAAATGCGGGATCTTTAATAAAAAGCAAAGTACCTGCTGCAGCAAGAATGTTCTTGTCAGGCGAAATGCATAGTCGATTGACTTGCTACATTAAAAACCATTGGCTTTTGTGTCAGTCCTCTTTCAAGTTCACCCCGTCTTCCATTTTACTAATGTTCATTCTGAATGTAGGACTGACCGAATCAGGATGCTTAATGGTGCGAGAACAAATGCCGCTCAGCGCTTCCCAAAATCGAATTGTATTATCATAGCCTGCAGTGACAAGAATGACCGAGTGGCTGTCGTTCTGAAGAGGCAACTGTTGTTGCTGCTGCTCTTGTTGCATTTGCGCATAATATTCCTGTTGGTCATGCTGCTGCTGCTGCCCCTCATAATGTTGAATGTCATTCTCTTTATTGGCCATGATGAATAGATTATGCCTTGAAGGAGAAAGAAAAGTGGAGTGAGCGATGGCGCGCGATCCCAGAGAAAACCCGGTATCGGGGGCCACTAGGTCTCACGCGCTTCGGTAAATCAATTCCATTGCACGTTTGATGTGCGCACATAATATTAAAGATGATGATTTATTGCTGTGCGTTTAAAGATATGAACAAGGATATACAAAAAACATTGGCAGGCTGGCTGGCGACGACGCTATTGCTGCCCTTCCTGCTCTTCACGTTCCTTCTTGAGCTTTGCAAGTCGCTGTCTATTGCGTATCAGAAGAATGCGGTTCACATTATCCTTTTCGATATCGGACATCTCGTGCCAATTGTTGATACGACTTATCGTGCCATCCACATTAACCACTGTCATACAGAGACAGAATATACGAAACGGTGAATGGGCGTAATCGAATTTTGCTATTTCTCTCCCAACCTCCCCGCTGCTCTCGAGTGCTTACCGACAGGACCGAGTTCTTTGAGCTTGAATGTGTCATTGACATCCACCTGCTGAACCGTAGCCTCTGCTGTCGACGGTAATGCCAGAAGGGGTTGCTGCTTTTCAGCTGGCATGCTAGTAGACATGAATCGTAATCGGAATGGGAAGGTTCTGGAAATGGAACGAAAAGATAGCATTTTCCCGGATGAAATAATGAAAGCCGCGCCCACAAAAAAATCCAAGTCAAGGAACTGATTGGCCAATGGGATAAGGACAAACAGCTCACCCAAAAGTGGCAATATGACTTTTTTCCTACTGCTTTTGACAGCTTTTGAATGGTTGTTACAGCACCCGACTTTTTAAAAATGAAGCCCTATTGTATCTTTGCATTACAGATTTTTTTTTTATTAATAATGGTAGGATGTGATTGGCAGTTGGTATAGCATTTACTCCTCATCCTCATCATCACCACCCTCAGCAGCCTTTGCTCTCTTTCTCTTGACACGACCAGCACGGCCACCACCATAGGGTGAGGTCAACGAGAAGTCAATGTGCTTTTGCGACTCCTGTTCATAGAATAAGATGGTTGTTTAGCGCAACTGCAGCACCCATTGTCAACGGCCCCTCAACCGAGCCGTAACACATATAAAAGGAACATAGACGTTACCAAGCGAACAATGAACGAAGGGACGTTGACAACCTGCTTGCCAACGCGGATGTGACGCTGACGGATCAAGACGCGAGCATGGTGAATGGACTTGGCCAGACCGAGCTTGAAGACCTGGGTCTGGAGACGGCGCTCCAAGAAATCCTCAATCTTGAGACCCAAAACGTAATCGAGCTTCATGCGGCTCTCGTCAAGGACACCGATGCGAACAAGTCGGCGAATCAAGGCGTTACCCTCGAAAAGTCGGCGAGGATCCTTCTCATCCAAGGTGAGCAACTCACGAGCAGCGCGACGAATCTTGGAAAGAGTCAATCCGACACGCCAGACTTCCTTCTTGTTCTTGAGACCATACTCGCCGACCAACTTCAATTCCTGGTCCAGGCGGGCAGACTCGTAGGGACGCTTGGGGACCTTGTAGGTCTTGCTGTAGGTTCTCGAAGCACCGGTCATTGCGTTCGGAAAAGAGGAGGGAAAAAAACAAGCACAGCACTTGCCCTAAGATTTTTTTCTGGAGGCGGAAGCTGAGGCGGCGCCCCGCGCGCATACACGCGCGCGCACACACACAGACGCACACACACGCTCAACTCATTCACAAGCCTCACAAAATTTTTTAGGTAGGTCGTCTATAGTGACGACCTTTTCTTTCTTCCCTTTTTGCCTTCGCTAATTCGTTGACAGGTAATGAAGACACCATTTTTAATATACAGGCGCACGTATGCCGAGCACCCTTGCTGACGAAGTTCACTATTTTTCTCTCTCGTTTGTTCTGTGTGTTTAATATAACAGAATGCCTCACTCCTTCGGTCGTAAGTATACTCTCGATCGATAATTTGTCCCTCCATGAATTCACCATTACGTTTCACTGATCAATACAACCCGCAGTTCGTGCTCGCACCCGCCACATGTTCTCGCGGAACTTCCGCGAGCACGGCTCCATCCCCTTGTCGACCTACTTGAAGGTCTACAAGGTTGGCGATATTGTCGACATCAAGGCTAACGCTGCTGTTCAGAAGGGTATGCCCCACAAGTTCTACCACGGGTAAGTCAACTTGTTCGGGCACATGGGTGGCGGTGGTGGTGCCAATGCCAGGAGGAAGTGAAGCCTAAAGGAGATGTGATGGCATTTAATTAAATTATATTACGGTTGATCTAGTCGCACTGGTATCGTCTACAACGTCACCAAGTCTGCTGTTGGTGTGATCATTAATAAGCGTGTTGGCAACCGTTACATCGAGAAGCGTGTCAACATCCGCGTTGAGCACATCAAGCACTCCAAGTGCCGTCAGGAGTTCTTGGACCGTGTCAAGGAGAACGCTGCCAAGAAGAAGGCTGCCAAGGCTGCCGGTGGTGAGTATTGCTGGCCTGGCTGTGGCTGTGTGTGTGTGTGTGTGTGTGTATTCCTGATTGTCGGTTCACTAATTCTCTGTTCCTCTTCAGTTTTCGTCAACACCAAGCGTATCCCCGCCCAGCCCCGTGAGGCTCGCCACGTCTCGACCAAGAACAATGTTCCCCAGACCATTGCCCCTGTCCCCTATGAGACTCTTTTGTAAACAAAGTGCGTCGTGCATGGACTTAATAAAATCCCTCACTGAGAGTGAGTCTATTTAAAGAAAAGAAATGTGTGCGTTTTTTTTTCGTCCTTGAAAACACCAATAGTCCCTTTTATATACATTTTTGTTTTATTTTCTTTCGATTCCTTCACATGGAGGACACTGAACACTTTAACTGGGGCAATCTAAGCAAATTCTACCCTTCTTCTCCTCATCGGCAGTCTCCTCATAGAATGATCGGATCAGCGCTACCGAATTCCCTCAAACGTGGTGGCAGCGAATTACGATCGCCAGTCTCCAAACGCCTTCATCGTCCTGTTATAAGTGTACTGGATGATGATCCATTCGCTGACTCAACTGATCCGCAAGAAGCAACACCAAACATCTCCATGGCTGACCATGTGACACGTGCGAAATCTCATCTTCTTAATCGTCTTACCGAGAAATCGACGCCTACACGATTGTATGGTCTTGAGGACCAGTATGCCAAACTCTATGAACTCTTGGACCAGACTGTTGATAAAGGCGAGAGCAATTCGTGTCTCATTATTGGCAATCGCGGTACCGGCAAAACGATGCTCGTTCGACGTGCCCTAGAAGATCTGGAAAAAGCATATAATCGCAGCGGCGAGCCTAACTTTATGGTCATTCGTCTGAATGGCCAGACCGAATCGACTGATCGAATTGCACTGAACGAAATTGCTCGGCAGCTGTTCGCAAAGCAAAAACAGCAAGATCTACAGCAGCAAGGTCGTCAATTTGTGAGTATCGAATATCACGAAAAAAAAAAGATATCACTTTCTTCTCAACCCCATCTGCTTATACCACGATGGCGATTTGGTTTGATGGCAGGCATCGTTTGCAGAGTCGTTTGAATACCTATTGTCGCTCCTCAAAGCCGGTGACAAGTCCACGTTACCAATTGTATTTATCCTTGATGAGTTTGATCTCTTTGCTCAACAGAGCAAACAGGCATTGCTATACAATCTTTTCGATGCTGCGCAGAGCGCGCAAAACCCGATGGCCGTCATTGGACTCACTTGCAGGCTGGTGAGAAGAGGAGATCATGGGAGTTGGGAACTAGCGCGTGGTAAAACACTGCAGTGGACACTGATGATTTTTATTTTATGCGCGCGTGTGTACCCGTTAGGATGCTCTTTCTCTTCTTGAAAAGCGTGTCAAATCGCGCTTTTCACATCGCCAAATTTACGTCTTCCCTCCCGCCACCTTTGGAGATTTCATCGAGTTAGCAAGGAATCAGCTACGTCTGCAAATATCCTTGGGTGATTCTTCGGCCTATAATGCCTACGTTGACAAATTCAATACTGAGCTAGAGGTACAGGGGAGCGCATGCGAGCCATCCAATATAATGATCTCATTCTATATGCTTCGTTAGGATCTGTTCCAAGATTCAACGATGAACTCGATTTTGCGGCGGATATTTGACTTGACCAAAGATATCCGAGGATTCTATAAGCTCTGTGTAAGTAATGAGAATAAACTGGACCGTTCCATTACCATATTTGTAATCTCCATGTTTCGGTCTAGTTCGAACCTGTGTCACAGCTAAGTGAGCAGGAGCCCTTCTTGCGTGTGGATCACTTTCAAGAGGCGAGCATCGCGCAGCGCTGTGATGCAAAAACCGAAATTTTGAAAGGAGTTTCTCTGCTAGAACTTATACTCATTGTTTCCATCAAGAAACTGCTGGAGAAGGACATCTCAACCTTTAACTTTGCAATGGTCTATGATGAATACAAGGAATTCATGAACCAGACGCAAATCAGAGGTGGATTTGGCATGAAGCTGTACAAGCGTCCGGTGGCACTCAAGGTAGGAGAAAGAGCAAAAGGGGGACGACTTTTAATTTACTAGTATGGTTGACCTCCCTGGAAAAAATGGCCGCCAGGCCTTTGAAAACCTGCAAGGCTTTGAATTAGTGTGTCCTGTGGAAGACATTGCAAAGTGCCCGAAAGAGTATCGTATGGCACGACTCATGCTTGAACAGACTCAAGTGACGGAAGCCGTCCTAAAATACAAGGACTGCCCTGCACCCATCAAGCGGTGGGCCACCACATAATCCCTCGCATCTCCCTCTTTCTCTCTCTCTCTCTCTCTTTCTTTCTCTCTGTAAATATTCAAAAACCAAGATGACGCAGATCGGCTGCCCTGGTGAATATGAAATACAATGACCTTGTGCAACCGTCGCCCTTTGGTTCTTTTGCGGAGTTGCCCCGCCGAGCCAAAGTTGCCTACTTTGCTTTCTTCCCTTTTCAAGTACCTGTGTGAATGGATTTGGCGATAGACATCACCTCATCCTGTCGGGTACGGGTTCTCCTAGTTCCTGTCACTCCCATTAAGTCGTCAACATTTTGGAAGCATGTCGAACTTGTCAAGAATTTCAGCGTTGTCCGACTGGGAGATGTGACGCCTGACCTGCAGAATGGTGCTGGTGGTAATAAATGCAGATAGAGACTTGCGCGAGCAAACGCGTAGGGTTTACCATCCCGACGACCTATGTTTGCTCCTGTATTATAGAGAGAATATATGCTTATGATTCTTTTGCCAAATCGTATAGCAATGTTCAGCAGCCAAGTTTTCCAGGAAGGTCAAATGCATTTCCAGTTCACGACCACATACACACGCGACCACGCTCATTTGGAAGATTTTCAGCCGCATCGACGAATCTTTGGTGTAAGCGCCCTTGCCATTTTTCTTTTCTTTTTCTTTTCCGAGACCCAATGAGGATAGGGGAGATGGGAACAAGGCGGAGAACAGAGCGAGACTGATTCCTCATGTGCATAAAAGGTTATTGGTATTATGGATTGTCAAGAATGGAAAGATAAAGATCTGAGTGAGGGCCATCGCCACTTTGTGGATACACTGCATAAGGTCAGGAAAAAAAATTGATCAGATAATCATCATGGGGCTCAATTTGCATCGGTTTAGTATCCCACAGCGATTGCTACACGGTGTTTTGCTTTTGATCCGACCGAAAACCAACCCGATGATACAAAGGGGCTCATCATGATCCCAAACGTTGGCAACATGTCCTTCTACATGAGTACCATGATCTGTGACTTTGCCAGTGAAATCCTTAGCCAGTTTTCAGTACTTGTAAGCCAGTGATAGATGTTGGAAAGAAGAAAGACTGATCCCAAGGGAATATATATATATTAGGCATCAAGGATCGAACATCTTCCATTACTTGAGTCACCTATGCCTCGGGCTTACTATGTTGCACCTCGTTTCGATTCAAATAACACTATGGCGCCTATACCATCTGCCAGCACGCCTGGAGCGCCGAACTTGGGCAATCGTGCATCTCAACCTCCGAAGCCAACTTCCTCGGTCTCCTCGACTTTGCTCAAACGTGCATCAACCCCAGCTACTGCCCACCGTCCACCAACGCTAGGCCAACAGCAACAAAAGTTCGCGCCCAATATGCCTCGCGTTCCTTTATCTCCGCCGTTGCCATCGCCACAACCGACACGATCCACCGGTCTGCAAGGGGAGGGAGGCAAAACCAAACGGAGAACACCGGGTCGCGTCAAGAAATTGCTAGCAGACTTATTCCTTTTGTCAGGTCGTTTGCCAGATGCGGTAAATCAGTAAGTTGGACTGAAGCGAAAGATAAAAAAAAAAGAATAGACATGTTAATGAAAAAGCGACACCAGCTACACACAAGCCATTGAGCTGACCAGAATCTCGCAAGACTATTTATGGTATGGCAGTGCATTGGAAGGTCTGACATGCGCTACTCTGTTGCTCGAGTACCTTCATGCGGATGTGGGGGTATGTAGCAGGGCAAGAATGGTATCGATCGGAACATAGAAAATTAACATGGCATCTCGCGGACACGTCGTATAAGCATATTGTTTCGCGACACCCAACTACGCCTGGTGAAAGCCCTAATCCCAACGACTCACCCACTTCACCGACAACGGACGTGCCACCTTCCGTACTTCTTGGTGGACCGCGATCATCGCTGACCGAAGTTCTTCAGCGGTATACTTCTGTTCTCGATAGCTACAACAAAGTTAGCAGTACATCATCCATTCCGATTCCTACCTTGATTTATACGGAAACCTGCGTCAAGATGGCCCGCTTTCTGCTCACCGTCTATACCAGCAATGGGTGGGATGACAGGACCCTGTCGCTCTTGGTTCAGGGCAAATTAACTCCTCGTGACGACCAGACCTTGACGGGCCCTCAAAAGTTCATATCAATCGAGGACATTGCACGGTTCAAAAACAGTGGTATTCCGCGCCATGAAATCGCAGCATGGGCAACTCGCATTTGGAGTGTTCAGCTGGACGACCTATCGCTGCTAGATCAGGTAATATACCGGACACGTCGGTGCCTGTTGTGGCTGCCTGCTCCTCGACTGGCTTATCTGAACAAGTATGTATACAGATCAATATCATGACACATATGGCGAGTGTCTTAAATGCAATCGGATACCATCGAAAATCTGCATGGACCATGTACGAGAGCGTCAACCGCATGTTACCGCTCTTAATTCAGGGCCGTGCAACTCTAGCTAGCTCACGTGATTCGGTGAAAAAAGAGTTTGGCAAAAACGATAACGGTATCCTGGAAATCTTAAAACGCATTTGTGAAGTGTATGGTTTGGGAGGTAAGCATATGCGGTAGTATTTATACTGTCCTATGGATTTAAACTTCTCCTCTCACATTCTCTCTGTATGTAAAGAACGGAATGTTCATGATGGTGGCACTTTGGACGCGCTTCAACGTCAAGATCAAGAAACACAAAAGAGCACAGATGACGGCGTGCGTGGCGCGGTTGCCAAGGAACCATTCCGCTTTGGGTGGCCTACGTTACAAATTGATATTCTAAGGCAGTGCATTGCAATTGCCGAAGCCTTACCAGGTAACTTTGGGCCTCTTCTTTGAATGTTATTGCTACTAAGGCCTATCTTGCAATCCGTAATCAAAATTAGACTATGGTGCTGTTCTTTATTATACCACGGTCCTCTTGAAGAACCTTTATCAGTATATTTCCAAGGAAGAACAGATACGATTAGCCACTTCTATCCAGAGGATTGTAGCGATGGGCAAACGCGTGCGCCAGGTGGAGAGTAATGTCAATTACTGGGGTGTAAACATCGTCACTGCTGTGGAAGCGCTCTTGCCCATTCCACGGAAAGCTGTATACCAACACGCGATGGAACCAAAAGTCTCTGCTGCCGCGACTGCTGTAGCTGCTAATGGCGATCCTTTTATTTACAATCCATTCACTCAGAAGAGAAACGAAAAGGTAACAAAAAAGAGTTCAGTAAAAAAAAGAAATACCCTCCCATTTTTTTTTATGAGGAACAGAAACATAGTAACGGTCTCCATTAGCAAACTGTGATACTGGTCAAGAATGAAGTGTGTGAGTTCAAGGTGACGCTGACAAACCCCTTTGGCTTCGACTTGGAACTCCAGAGTGTAGTGCTAAGGTAGGCATAGATTGAGAGTGACTTTTGGACTATTACAATAATGCGAAAAATTAAAAACCGACAAACAATAGCACAAGCGGTGTACCATTCAACGCAGTCCAAGCAACGGCAACTATCCCGGCAAATGGGACATATATCCTGCGCTTGACAGGAACTCCAGAAGAGACTGGCATGCTGACCGTTCGTGGCTGTATCATCAAGATCGTTGGTTTTGCTGAGCAGGAGTTCCTTGTGGATCATGGACAAGTCGATCAGAAAGTCCACAAGGCGAAGGATTCCAAGGGCAAAAAAGATTCGGAAAGCAAGAATGAAATCACCAAGTTGAAACACAGGTAAAGAATATACATAGTCTAGTCAGGTAAGGACAAATCTAACACACGAGGGGTTGATTCGCGTTGGGGGGGTGCATATTGCTTAGCGGTTTGAGCGCGCTACAGTCGAGCCGCAAGCGTGAGACGTCGAATGAACTTCGCCCTATCCAGTTCTACGAGTTATCAGTCATTGAAGATCAACCCTTGCTTAAGATCAAGTCGACTTCTTTGCTCCACGACGCTGTCATGCTCTATGAGGGAGAAAAGTATGTGAGATGAATATTAACAAAAGAATGGGTAGAACAGGTGGGGGGGGATGAGATTACGCGGGGCGGCTCAAACAAAGATTCTCTTGTAGGACACATATTACAATCGAGTTGCAAAACATTGGGAGTATCCCCGTCGATTTTGCAAGTCTATCCTTTATTGATTCAACAACGGCCAATCCGTTGCCGATTAACCCCGAGCTTCCGGTTGAGGAACAGTACGAGATCGAACTATATACAAAGGGAATGCATGTTTTTTCGTGGGAAGGGACGAAAGACCAAATGGCCCAATTTATTGGCAAGAAGATAACGCTTCCTCCCGGAGGAATATGGAAAGTTCATGTCAATGTATATGGTAAACGCGGATGGTGAGTCTCTATAAAGGCGGTATGGGTGTATATTAAGGGGGTGGGAGAGAGACGCAAGTTTAGTTGATGCATCTCTAGTACTGGAGGCACGATCCAGGTGGATTATGGCTACCTGAACCGAGCCGAAGAAACGACGAAGAGTTTTTACACCCGACAGCTCTACCTCCCGGTGCTCATCACCGTATATCAAAATCTAGAACCTCTGAATTGGGATATTCTGTACCTTAGACACAGCGCACCGGCTCCCAAGGCAGATATCGACGATGCACTGGAGCGGATTAATAGCATCGACATAAATAAGGGCAGCGCGTTCAACCAGCCGATAGAAGATCTCTTACTCATTACACGCCAGTTCGATGATCGCAATAATAAGAACGAATATTGCCTAGTGACGCTGGACGTCCGCAATACCTGGACAGTGCCGTTTGATACCAGCTTTGTTATTGATAATGACGACGAAAAGCTCAAGTCGATTGTGACGATTCAGCCTGGATCCACCAAGAGGTAAATAATAGTTGGCTGCATATCTCCCCAATGTCACACTCATCTCTTTTTTTTTTTTACGTGTCGCAGGATCACATTGCCGGTGAAACGACTTTTCCTTGATCCCGAAAAGTGCATAATGCCCGTACCTTCTCTGGAACCGAACAAGCAGTTTGTGGTGTCACAGGCACCAAAAATTCCACCGGAGCAGGAAAAAGCCCGGCTCCAGATGTTTTGGTATCGTGAATCTCTGCTTCGACGGATTACAGCGACATGGCACTGCGAGTCGACGGGTCGACATGGGACCCTTAATATCAGACCATCCTTACGGTTGACGCCAATGCAGCTCTCGATCCTTAAAAAAGAGGACATTGAGTTCATTATCGATATCACAGGTGACGTAAAGAAGCCCAGTCACCGACGGTTTGAATGCCGATCAAACGAGTTTGTGACAATGCAGGTGTCTATCCGTAATCGACATGGTAAGGGGAGTTGTTTTTGGGGAAAAAAGCAAAAGCACTAATCTTTCTGTGGGAATGTTTATTCTGTACTAGTTCATCCCGTGAAATTGATATTACGTCTTCAACCTGTACAAAGCTACGACGATGGGACCAAGGAATATGATTTGTCCGGGAAATTGCTGATGCAAGGATTGCAACAGGTTGTCCTTCCGGAGGTGAGTTGCATAAAAAAAAGGGAACATCAAAGAAGGGCTGGGGTATATTCATGCCGACTGATGCAACCCCCCTCCCCATGTTCTCTCCAGGTGCCCGCAAATGAAGGTGTGGTGACCCACCAACTCCCACTCTGCTTTTTATCGCGCGGCCAATTTGAATTCCTCTATCACGCAGAGGATGTGCACACGCGGCAGGTGTATTATGACCATGAATGGGCGATTGTGGAGGTGCATGATAGCTAGAAGACCAAAGACCAAAAGAAGAAAACGGTGTATAAAATTGACCAACCATGTTCATACTCTTTTTTTTTTCACCATGGGTTTCACTGGAGCTATTTGTTATGATGCTGGAGGTGATTGGTTATGTGTTTGTTTGCTTGTTTTTTCGTACAAGATCTAATACACACCCGCAAGACCCAGACAACCCACACACACACCCCCGGCCCACAACAAAGGGTTATATAAAAATGGTGGGAAGCAATGATGCATTTAATAATTCACACATCTTTCTCGAATTTGAAATTTTATTATGCCTCAGCATTCAGTTCTTCGTAAGATATTGCTCGTCACCCACCCACCCCCCAGGATACTGCCCGGAGATCAGTGTTTTCTCATCATTGTTCTTGTAGAACACGTTCAGGAGCAGTTGGCCGCTATTTCCAAGGAGGCTGAGAACTTGTCCAAGGGCAAGTACACTGCGGAGAACATCCAGCACCTTCAAAACAAGCTCCATCACATTGACGAAAAGTACCGGGAGGGCGTGATTGACGATCGCGACAAGCATAACCCCAATGATGATTCTTATGAGGAGAACGGTCAGGCTCAGATCGCGGAGGTGAGAGATACATCCATCGATGATTTCTCAGGGTAATGAATATCACTGACATGCCGCTTTGTCTATAGTCGTTGAACAAGGTCCACGAGACCCTTTCGTGCATGCTCAGAAAGGTGTAGAGAAAGTGCATTGCACTCTGCCATATTTTGGGCATAACAAAGAAAAAATAATAATAAAAAAACTGTGTATATATGAAATTTTTCTTTCTGTTTGTTCATCCCCCGAAAACATTGACACATCTCTCCCAAAAAAAATAAGAGTCATACAAGTAACAATGACTCACGTCGTCCATTTGCATAAAAATAGAACTTACCGCCGCGGCAGAACAAGTCGTCGTAGAGTTATGCGACAAGACAATTCCAGCCTCATTCGCGGCCGAGGTACGAAGACTTTTGTCTTTTGCCATGTTGCTTGCTCATGCCTTGCGATCGTGTTCATCTATTTTTTCTTTTATATAAAAAAAAAGTTGTCAAAGACCCGTCCTATGTCAAGTTCTTCGATTGGATGCGCCAATACGACTTTCCAAAGTCAAAGCTAGTCTTGGCAGAGTTTCCAAGTAAGTAAAGTTGCTTTCCCACCTCGGGGGGGCTGTAGGTAAAGCCACCTGAGGGGAGAGAAAACATGGCATTTATGAAGAATAAGCCTTCTTGCTGTACTGAACATATTACCTACCTTCCATGCACTCAACCATTATTTATCAAATAGACACTGGTCGTGGTAAGAAAGGGCTGCGTAGTAAAAAAAAAAAAACCGAAAAAGAGCTCTTTTATTTAAAATCCCTTCAGGCATGATGGCAACCTCAGATATTGAAGTAAGTGTGCTTCTTTTTCTTTTTGCTTTCCTTCCCTTAACCAGCACAAATAGGCGGGCGAAATCATCGTCTCAGTGCCCAAGACCTTCTTGATGTGCAACGAGACACTTCAGAAGCAATATGGGTCACATCCACTTAGCATGCACCAGCTACTGGCCCTTCACCTCTGTTATTTGAAGCACGATCCTACTTCTTGGTGGAAGCCCTACATCGATCTTTTACCAAGCCATTTTAATACCATGCCCATCAAATACCCGCCGACCCTTGCAAAACATCTTCCGGTCTCCCTGCAAGGTGAGCACTATCGAACAAAAAGGATATTCATCTATATCGCAGCAGTTTGCTCATAAGCGGGTTTTCCAAAGAGGAGGTTGCACAACAACGGGAAAGACTGGTCTCGGATTACAATGATGTTGTCCAGTTCACCAAGGTAAGCTTCATGATGAATGCATCCTGTGGAGACCGGTATGGAACGCATCTGGTGTTTTTTTTTTTTAGTCCCGCCCCGGGTTTAAGGCTGTTGGATTCGAAGAATATGAATGGGCTTGGCTATGTGGTGAGTTTGCTTGAGGACCGAGTGTGGGAAATGCAAAGAAGTACATGTTCACGCTGACAATGCCACACCCCTCTTTCTTTCTTGATTCCTAGTCAATACGCGCTGTATTCACATGTCGACGATGGATGCAAAAGCCAAAGGAGGAAATATTGCAATGGCTATATATTTAGATTTCTTGAATCACTCCTGGGAAGCCAAGGCAAGTGTTCACAGTACGTTAGACCGCTTCGTTTCTCGCAGCCACCCAACTCTTTTTGATTGTATGTAGATCGAAAGCGGTTTCAATACCAAAACCCAATGCTTTGAAATCAGGACGCTGACGCCTTACCGCAAAGGTGAACAGGTCTGTAATGACGGATCCTTCCCTCCCTCCAAACTAGAGGATGTGTCACTCAGACGAGAAGACATGTGTCTTCATAGGTGTTCATCAATTACGGGCCGCACGATAATCTGGCCATTCTCCGAGAATATGGCTTTGTGATACCTGGCAACATCTACAACTTTGTGTCACTAGATCAAGAGGTTTGGTCCTTATTTTCAGAGCTGGAAACCATCCGGGGCATGCGGCTAAAGAAGGCAGCTCTTGAACGAGAAGGGTAAAAAAAAATAATTACTTGCATGTACGCCTTCTACGTTCTAACATTTGTACAATAGATATTCAGGGTGAATATGCCTACTGGGCAAAGACATAAGTTTTTGTCTTTTGATTTCTTTGGGGTGAGGGAATCAACAACTCATTGTTTTTTTTTTTGTGTGTGTGTGTTGGATGTAGCGACTATTCTATTAAGAAGCACGAGGTTTCCTACCGCTTGCTGACTGCGTTGAGACTCTTGGCCCTCGAAGGGCCCGATAGACAGGCAGGGTTTGATCGGAGGCTCGTTGACTGGCAGGATGTTGTCGTAGGAAGCACAGACATGATCAGTCTTGACAATGAACGACGAGTGCTTGTCATGCTTAAATCCATCTGTGAGCGGACAGTCGATGCTGCAAGACGTGAAGAAACTGAAATGATGGCAAGTAAAAAGTGAAGGATTCGGTTTGCCACTAAAACTCGCTCCTTATATGTGTAATCCCATGCAGGCGCTCCTATCGAGTCATCTGGAAAAACAAGGGATCCACCCCTTTGCGGTACGATTCCTAAGGCAAATCTGGAGCGAAAGCAAGGAAATCGCAAAGCTTACGATTGCCGATGTGGATGAGAAGTTGAAACAGTTATATTGAGTTAGTTAACCACTCTAATCCCCCGATGTTCGTGTCTGCCGCTCTGCTGATTAGAAGATTGACCTCGTATCGTTATTTTTCAGGAGAATATGACAAAAGATTATCAACAGGCCGATCCTTCTTGCACAATAGTAAATATTAAAGATGCATTTCATCGATACTACTCGAACACGTATGCTTCTCGGTGACACCCGTCTGACGGTTCTTTAATGGAAATCCTTCAGTATACCGATCTCCAAAAAAAAAAAGAGAGAAATACAAGACGCATATATACAGCAGGATACAGAGGCATGAATCTCGTGACGTCTGTCCAGGTTGATATTGTCATTATTTGGAGCAAGTCAATGACAGAGTAACCAAGTGGAGCCTCTCGTGGTCGGTTCATCGAGGGCGTTTGATCGGCTGGGGGTAAGGTCTCGGGAGAGCCGGTCTTGCTGGGCGATCGGGAGGCATGGTTGATGTTCTTTGAGAAACGTAACGGTGAAGTCCGAGAAAGAGCGATGAAATTTGACCTCTCAGGCCGCTTCTTTTTATTGTTTGTTCTCGACAGATGGGGGAACAATATTATTTCTGTTTGCAAAACGTTCTAGGGAATTGCATTCCATGTTACTCTAGATACCGCACCCTTTGTGTTTCAATTCTCTGTGGTAGTAATAGTAGTAGTAAAATCTCTTCCAAAACACGTGGATGCTACGGATACGATTGGGGATGTTCACTTGCAACTACGTATCCGCATATCGTCAGAGAAGCATGTATTTCCATCTTGCTTCCTCCATTCTCGTTGAGCCTTTATCTTGTCCGCATGAGTGTCGCACCGAGTTAACCTGCCTTCCCCACCCCCATCCTTTTTTTTTGTTTTGTTAAGCATGATCGCCGCGCCACCCAAGAGTATTTATTATGAAGGCCAGACGAGCAGCCAATGTACGTATTGTTGTTTTGCTATCTGCTTCACTCCCAACATCACATATAAAAATACAAGCTTTCTATCAACAGATATGGGTTGGGTCCCAGCAGAATCGCTCGCGACGCACATGCTGAAGTTTATCCAACGTATTCACCTCCTTTTCAAACGTGTACACACAAAGACACGCGCGATTGAGGTGATCGGGGGGGGTGGGCAGAGTGGGGAAATGTTCAATGTCACTGCCATGTTCGCTTATTCATTTTTTCTTCTTCTTACCTCGTCCGTCAAGTGAAATGAAAAAATATCCGCATTGGCCCGCACGCGGTCTGGGACACTCGATTTTGGGATCACTGCCCAGCCATGCTGGACGGCCCAGCGTAGCAGGACACCTGCAGGTGTTACTGTTGTTGCTGCTGCTGCTGGGCACCCCTGGTTGCTGCTGGTCCTGGTGGCTACTGCTGCTGCGATGTCGATAATTACACTGTCGCTCAGCAATCGTCCCTCGCCAAGGCTCGAATAGGCCTGGACTTGGATCGCGTGTTGGCTGCAAAAGGCGAGAACGTCCTCTTGCATGAGCCGAGGATGAAGCTCAAACTGGTGGACGTGCGGCACGACGGTGCATGTCTGCAGGAGATCCTCGAGATGATGCACCGTATAGTTGGACACGCCCACATGCCGGATTTTACCTTGGTGGTAAAGCGCTTCTAGCGCGCGGTAACTCTCCCGTCGATTGGTCTTGTTGACGGGATCCTCCAGTTTCTTTTTGGCCGTCCTTTGCACCAAAATCCCCATGTCAGAAACAGGATGGGTACAAAATCATCATCTTACCCCGGCCAGTGAATAAGATACAGATCAAGGTAATCCAGTCCAAGGCGCTCCAGCGATCCGAGCACCGCCTTGTAGCATGCATCATAGCCTTGATGCTGCGGCGCTATGTATTTTGAAATACCCGTTTTTTGTTACAAGATCATTTCTTCTGTTGTCGAATACAAGTAGTTTACAAAGCTTAGAGGTGATAAAGAGATCCTCACGCCGGATGCCAAACGATGCATCCTTGAATATTTCATCGAGGATGATACCCAGCGCTTCTTCGTTCCGATACACGGTGGCAGAGTCTGGAAATGCATTAAATGGCACTGTGAACGATCTCGATACGGGCGCACTCACGCGTGTGTATTTACCAATGAGTCTATACCCTGCCTTGATAGCTTCTCGGACAACAGGGCGTAGCTCTTCAACACTTCGCATGCGATAGGTTCCTACTTGAATGGGATATGCGCACACGCGCGCGTTTAGAAGGCGCATGGAAAATAGTCGTGCAATTAATCGTCTTGCTATTGAATTGCATTGCATTACATCCAAGTATGGGCATAGGATCGCCATTGTATAAAGTCACTGATCGTGTCATAATGCTCGAAAGCAACAAGTCCCAAAATGTCCCTCTCTCGTTTAGACTGATGTCATTAGCCAGCTAGAATAGTTATCACAAGCCAATCAAAATCGGGTATCATAATTTCAGATATACGGTGAGCTACTCCTACTGAGTGCTTGGAAACTGCGGCCCCTCAGTAAATCCTCTCTGGTATGTCCAATGTTGATGGAAAGAATGGAGACAACCACGAAACGGGATTATATGCGTTATACCATTCGGGTTTTCGATCTAAAAATTGAATACATCAGCTGCAGCAAGGCAGTTGGGCACTCACATTCGAATAACCTATACACCGTTCGAATATAAATGTCCAACTGCTTTGCGGTTTTTCGAGTGCCAGGAATTATGACGATATCTAAAAGTATTGACTTGCATTTCTAAAAATATGACATTGAGTTTGGTTGATTGTGATATTATTTGTTTGAAGCACTATATATGTGTGCGTATGAACAAAGGTTTATCTGTGCAAGGAAAAGAGAGGAGGAACAAATAAAGCATAAGAAATCAATCGTTTTCACTGTACAATAACAAAGACTATAACCAGCCATTTGTTGTATTCCACGATGGTGCGTTTGGTTGTGATGGTTGAGACGATGTCGCTTGTTGTTGTTGTTGTTGCTGCTGTTGCTGCTCTTGAGGTAACAAATACGCTGCCCAATCTTCTAGCTCTATACTACTGGGCACTGACCAGAATGGATTGTCTGGTCTATTTCGAAAGTGATTGTTTTCATTTGGTGCTGTCGCAACCATGTTTGTGAAGTTCGGCATATATTGCTCGGTTTGCTGCTGGCCCAAAGTGAAGCCAAAATCAGGAATACCAAAAAGAAAACTGTCTGCTGAATTGAGCGGAAGCATCATACTGCCTGCAAATTGGATCGGATGCTGCTGCTGCTGCTGTTGTTGCTGTTGCTGTTGTTGCTGCTGTTGCTGTTGCTGTTGCTGTTGTTGTTGTTGCTGCTGCTGCTGCTGCTGAACGTGAACCTGATTTACGGGAGGGAACATATATCCCATAGATAAACCAAATTGGCGAAGTGAATGCATGTCACCTTCCGGTGTTCCAGACGCAGCCGTTCCTGATCATACAACAAGTTATAAGCAACCAACCATTTTGCTCTTTGACGATATCTAAATAATGCGTTTGCGATTCTCCTAGTCTTTTTACCTTGCATCTCTTGCGTGGGTAGACTAGGATGATCGATGGATGAACAAAGACCATTGATCCATTCGCCGTTGATAAATGATGATGGTGTGGATCCTCCGCTGCTGGGCTTTTCCTGATCTGAGGATGAGCGGCCGCCAGAGGAGACCCGTATGTGGTCTCCTCCTCCTCCTCCTCCTCCTCGGCCCACATCGGATGTGCGCGGTGACATACCAGCCTTGATCCCGCTCGACAACGCGCCCGTAGGTGATGCATATGGCTGCTGTGATGAGACCGAGGATGTCGCAGTGAGTGAAGACTGCATGGTTGTTGCTGCTGCTTGAAGCGGGGATGGAACTGGAGAAGCAGCGGCAGCGGCAGCGGCAGCGGCAGCAGGACGTGGTTGATTTCGGGCGGATGCTGATGACTTGGTTCGTCGCCTCCGTTTGAGCTTCGTATCATCCGCTACATCATCATCATCCGATCCACTGGCTTCGTCAACTGTGATATTGCGCGTTGCCATCAATTTCGTCAGCACCTCGTGCATCCGCAACGCACCAGGCGACAACTTCCCGAGACGCCTCACAACGCCTATGGCACGGATCAAATTCGACTTGGCAACGTCTGCTACAATGGTGTCCGCACTCCCTGCATTGTAAATGTGTATAAGCGATGCTGTGAATACCGGGTACATGGCAAAGCTCCAAGACACAAGCAAAAAATCACGATAGTGCATCTTTTCGGCAATATCAACGCATCGTGTCGCTGCATTTGTGCAGATCGACAGAGATGACATGGACAGGCGCGTGCCATCCTCTTCCTTTTCAATAAAAGGACGGTGGAGTAGAATGAGCAACGTGCAGTAGGTGAGGTACATCATGCCTGGCATTAATTTTCATATGAGTCATTCGATATTCGCTAGCCCCAGAAACAAAAACACAGAACGCTACCAGACATGGACAGCAAGGGGGACTGTCCACGGCTATCAAGGCGACGGACATTGTTGGAGGAGATCTGCAACGACGGCGGGAGATTGGATCGCCATTCGGATAAAGTGTTATCAAGGTAGGTTACAATGGCATCGCTGCCGTGCTCAGCACTATGCCGCTTTGCTCGAGGGGTATAGAGACCTTGCAAGATGCGACCGAGAATCTCGGACAATTTGACAAGCTGGACAAAGGGCTGATATAATGGGATCTTATCTCCTTTGACCTTTTGAGCAATCTTTGTATCCAGAGAAGGATACCGAACAACATCATCGTCAGCGTCCGATGTGGGTATGTCCATTACTTCCTCGATCGTCGCACTTTCGGATGGATATATTTCGTCGCAATCCTCATCAAAGATAGTTTGTGGCCGACCCGTTGCCGCTGCAGACCACTTGTCGAGGATATAGACGGACCACCAAACACGCCGCCGAGTCTCTTTATCACTCTCGGGTATATCCCAGCTCTCGCTTGATCGGTGTAATCCTAAATCTTGAGCCTATGGGAGGTAAGCATGTGCGGTGAAATGGGGGGAAAAGCTGGATAATGACAAAGAATCTTTACCATACGAGTTGCCTATTTTTGAATACAGAATAAATATCACATGCGCTTTTAAACGTTTTTGATGCAACATACGGCAGAGTTCAGTAACCATCCACTGGCCATCTTCTCATCCAGGCTTGCACGATGGTATTGGCCGAGAACGAGGGCCTGGATAGTGGCGACGCAGGGCGAGTACCGGCCTCGTACATGTGCCAGCAAATTATCAAATAAACTCTCGGACCAGCCTTCTTTATTGTCCCAATCTTCTGTATCATCCGGTAAGACCTTATCACCAAAGATCTTGCAATTCTCGATATAACGTGCCGCAGAACCGTACATCGCATTCAGGAGAGGAGCAGCTGGGTAGTCGCCGAGCTCCCGCCGATACTGTTTTAAGAACAGAACTTTGTTGACGATAGGCAGTCCAGGATGGATATAAGCAAAATAGCTTTTGTAAAAGAAAATATAAAAATTAGGCGCACAATCATCATAAAAACACGCACGTTATCCTTATCTGGGCGGCCCCTACATTTTCATCAATCGATCGCTTGTTGCTTTATCAATGCCTGCCACCTTGTAAATCCAGTCGTTCAGCGTATTAATCGTCTCGCCCGGTTTAAGAAACCCGAGTTGGCTTAGCAACCGCACGCTTGCATCCTGCTCGTCTTCGTCCTCCTTATACATCACCAAGCTGTCGCCGAATTTTCGCACCTTGAACCCGATATGCGATTCCACACGTGCATCCTCGAAATTAATTTTCTGGGCAAGGAACGGTAATGGGCTCATGTCGCCAATGTATCGAGTGCTTGTGCTGCTGCTCAGCGAAGAGAGTCCCGAAATCCGACCCGCGTTATTCGTGCCAGAAACCGCGGTGGAGGACGAGTTATTGCTGGGAGTATTCATGCTGCCACTTGTCTCGGCGCTCATTCCGTCTTTTACCCTTTCGGGCGATGAGGCTGGAGGTGATTGGCCGTCGCTTTCCGCTGGTTGGTCCCCGTTGTCTTCGGCCAATCCACCGAGAATGCGTTCCATGCGCTTCAATCGATTCTCGAGGACTTCAATATACCTATATATCGAAGGTGTCACTTTTTTTTCTTTTCAAGGCCTTCCTTTTCTTTTCTTCCCCGGAACTCACCCTTTTGGCGGACCTCGCTTTTTGGCACTATTCGCGCAAAATACATACAATCCCCCCCCAAAAGAAAAATAAAAATCATGAACCAGTTTTTTATACCAAAATAGGACAAAATGATGGGTTATTTTTGCTGAGCCGTCTCTCTCTTTCTCTCTCTTCCACATACACACACGCATAATCCAACTACTTTCCGTACCTATCATTATATGTACAGTCGATTTTGGATGCCTGACAATTTTTGCATGTCTGGTCAGGACCTGTAGTGTCACATTTGATTTTTTTGCGTCGGCATCCGTCGCTAAGTACATAAGGTATGAGTCATACCAGCCCCGAGGGAGGAAAACTCGCATATATCAATCCGTTCAGTTACCATGCACGGCTGATACGTAGTCGTTTTATGTCTTGGTGATCTTCGCGCCAGTCGCGAGGCCGTAAATGGGATGGTCGAAGCAATAGCGATGGTTGTGATGGTGGTTGTCCGGGTAGGATCGGTTGGTGGTGTTGTGGGTAAGGCGATTCTCCTGGCGGGTAAGTAGGCGGTGCAAGTGGCATAGGCTGTAAATAGGGTTGAGGTTGTAATGGACGTAAAAGTGGGGCTTGCTTCGTCGAATCGATAGAGGGCATATATGCAGACGTGGACATCGGGGCATAGAGTGGACCGTGCAATTGCTGCTGCTGGCGAGTTGCTGGCGGATCCTGATTAGATTTAGATGCGCCTGACCATTCTGCAGGCAAGGACATAACGCGAATTGCTAATGTTTTTTTTTCCTGGAGGGGGAAGGGTTTGTGAAGTGTAAAGTAAATGGACTTGACTGGAAAAGACAAAAAATAGGATATCAATCAAAATGCGACGGACCGAACTTTTTCCGGTCTTTCTTCCAGAAAGGGGTGGTGTGCGCCGTGTCTCGTCACAAATAAGAGAAGGGAAGAGGGAAAAGTGGGGAAATAGGTCCAAGTTGGATTTTTATGAGTTGAAATACAGTGCACGCGGCTTTCAAGGTTAAAAACTCCGATAGAATGGCAGTAAATGACCATCCCACCGTGCGAGCGAGTGATAAGGAGGAATAAGAGGAGCGTTCGTAACCATGCTACATGGCTTCTTCGTGTCTAGGGAGTAGATACGTTCTGAAATGGTCCATTGGCAGTAACCATATACATTACACATATCCATGGTTCAGAACAATGGTCTGGTCCGGTCAGTTGACTCTTAATCGCTTAGAGTATTTAATATGGCAAGACGACACACTCTCTTGGCATCAGGGAAGATAACGTGGTGTGAGTGCATGAGTCATGGCCGTGGTTACCCTAAACCTTGAGAGAACTCTCTGCAAGGCCTACCTGAAAGTGTTAAAATACTGGCATGACGTGTTTATGCCAACGCTCGAACGCATGGTTGACGTCTGAAATATTCATCAAGAAGCCCTTAATTTTCCGTGCAACTCGTCGGAGTTAGGCATCTTTTGGGGGGGGAGATAATCTTTAGACAACGATTCTAAGGGAACAACATGGAAATGAACATGACTATTTACTATGAAGCAGGCCCTGTCCTCCTCCCCCTACATCAAGACTGTCCATATCAGCATGGTTGAATTCGCTGAAGAGTAGCGGCGGGCGCGATCTGCCTGCAAGGATCCCTCTTACTATCTGCTTGTTCACACACTCCTAATCATATGACAGTGCTGCCACTCCCTCCATCATTTGTCACCATGATGATATCATTTATATTGGTCTTCGTAAGGCTTTTGGCCTATTTTAACTCTTTTCGGTACAAAGAATGTTGTGGTATCTTCTGGAAAAATTCAATCACGAAAGGCTACAGTTGATTCAGGCGTGACTGGAGTGTGCTCAATGAGAAGCATCTCACTTTTCCTTCGTCCGATGTAAAGAAACCAGGGAGCAGAGTGTGATTTTGTATTTGCGTACATGAGACTCCACTTCAGCCCACTCTGCATGTACAGGGGGACTGGCACCTATTTTAAATTAAGGTTGCATACTGACAAAACCATGTACATACATATGCTCGGGCTTATTTTGCCAAGCCCCTCGACTATACAAGCACAGTTTCTTCATTCAATTGGCCTTGTAAATATACAGCCTATATAGCCGGAACAAAACTGAAGGCGGATGATCAATACTATCTCCAGTGTCAACCATAACCCAAAGTGTAGTGGGCGAACATTAGATAACTTGATATATATAATATGCTTGATGGAATATTGAGCAATCTTCAGTAGGTTGACGAAGGCGATTACACAGACTTGGCTCTTATGATTTGTGTACTTCGACAATACACAGAATGGATGCATAAGCAAGGGCCTAGAGCAAAGCATTTCTTTTGAGGTCTACATGCAAAACATGGCTTTAATTAGGTTGGTACCGTGGATCTACAGAAGAATATACATATCTTCTAGTTTCTTTTTTTTTTTGAACTATCTATTCTTCAGCAAAAACCCAGAAGCGGACCCCACATGACCAGCATGGCGATGCTCATAGTCCAACCTACGGGGTGGGTGTTTTGATACCCGGAGGAGGAGGAGGATGAGAGAGGCGTTGGCTTTTTGGTATACGACGCACCCTCCACGGAGGCGTTGGAACCGATGGCCTTTGCAAACCCTATTCTATCCTGACCGAGATCAAAGACGAGATATGTGGACCGCAGGACGGTATCGCCCAGGAGAATAAGACCTTGGCTGCCAAGTGATTTCTCTTGCTTTGATCTGCTGGTATCCGAATCGGAGGAGGAGGAACCTGTCCAGGGAGCGATGCCGAACATGCACTGTGTAGCGGTGTCGAGAGAGTCGCTATCGAGAGGGATGAAGAGGTCACGGATGGGCACGCGGATGACTGCCGCGGTGCTATTGTCTGCGTCTGCCATGGCCAACTCGAGGGTCATGGCGTCTCGCTTGCGGGTCATGCTACAGGGCACTATAAAGGTTCCAGATCCGTCGTCGAGAATAACTTTGGTGCCAGCGACGTGAGTGACGATTGCCTCGGCCATCGGATAGTCCATATAGGTCAACGTGGTCCCTGTATCGATGATCATTCCTCGAGAGGTATCCAGATCGACAAGCGGCGCATTGCCAAGAGAAGGGTCGTGGAGCCGGATGGCCTGGCCATGGCACATCCAATAGGTAAGCGGTTCGCCCGATTCGGCCGCCCGAACGGGTGCATACACGAGCGAGTCCTGATACCTTGAGGGATCGATACCTCCCAGCAGCAGGTCGCCTGCCCAGCCCTTGTCGAAAAGATTGCCCATGTAGATCGAGAACACGGGTTCTTGAATGATGCCTTGCTTGATAAGCGAGAAAACAAATGGATCGTATCCGCCGCTCGTATCGGCCGTAAGATGAGGATAGCCGAGACCGAGGATCCCATTAGCAAGCGGAACCAGTCCAGCAGCAGGATTACTAAGAGCGGATGAATCCACTCCCGGAGCAACAATATGTTCAGTCATCTCGGCCAGTCCAAACTGCTGGTTGGGCGAGCTGTAATTCCCAACATGCACCGTGTCGCGCGCGTACGTTCCATTGGCGTTTCCGATGCCGTACGTGATCCGAAACGGAGCTGTCGTCTCCTCAAATGTGCTCGACCGAGTCGGATCAAAGCGATTCAGTGGGCAATATTCGACTGGGCATTTCACCGACGGGATCCACAGATCCGAGCTACATACCATACATACATGTCTTATTAAGAGCACCAAGCCCGCTACATTTGCAAAAAAAAAAAGAGATCGTATCGAGCCGTTTACCTTCCCGTATCTAATGCGACGGTAAATTCCTGGGGTGGTGTCCCGATGCCAATCCGAATAAGATATTCAGACCCTTCATCATTGTATAATTTCGCTGTCCCATTCATGCCCACCGTTGCTGAAGATAATGAGGCGCTGGCCCGTCGGAGCGGTAGGTGAATGGTCTTTGCCAAGATGGGCGCTGGTAGCAGTACGATGAATGGTATTAGATAGGTAGGATCGTAAAACATGGTCTCGGCATCAATCACGAAAGAGCTGCAGACTGGGGTCTGTTATCATGAAAGAAAAAAAAAAGTAAGTGATATATTTATATCACTGGCTTGCTGTCAAGGCCTAGGATTTAGGAGAAAAGGAAATGCACGAACCCCTACCTATCGACAACCAGACCTGCACATTGACTCGGCCTATATCAATTTGATTTTCTTATACATCTCCCATTATTCCACCCCGCCTCCCTTTCGCTGGTCCAAGTTCTAAAGCTCTTGTTAAGCCGTGCCGATGGAGATATCTACCCAAAGTCAATGGTTCAAGCAGTACACCCGCACGCCACGAAAAAAAAATTCTGAAACCCCCTTTCTGTAAAATTTGCCGATGATCCGGATAGTCTTTCCATAGGGGCAGATGGGGTCTGTGCGTCCAGAAACACAAGCATAATCACTAAGCAGTACTTTTGATTGTTCTCTCCCTCTCACTTTTTTTTTCAAAAAAAAATACAATCTTAAGCTGGAGGTGGTTGGTTTCAACATGGGAAGGGGTGAGATATATGCTAAATCGCTCGTACAAATATGATAGCCATGTGTGAAATACGTGCGTGGCGTTGAGGGTAAGTAGAGTGAATAGAATCGAGGAAGAGGCCAGAGATGTCTGGGTACAGGGAATCAGGAAGCGAGAAAAGACTAAGCGCCAGGCTTTGTCAACGCCAGTAGACGACGATCAGTATATCCAGACTTTTAAAAAGAAAATGCAGTTTAGTTGCACTGATCCGTCAATCTATCGATTTAGCTTACACTCAATAAGTCCTGTTCGCGTGGGACTCGCATCTGCAACATTGTCTGATTCTTGACACCTTGTCGTAATATGCGCTTCAGAGAGTCATCTCCTAATATCACATGGCCGTCAGCTCATTGAGTATAACTTCCTATGCCTCACTTACGATTCAATAGACATTTCCATAACCCGTCAAAACCCTTATACTGAAGTACCATGCCGGAGATTGAGCTGTCGTTGAACGACAAGCGAAGCCCCGCCACAAGCGGCTCAATCGTGGCATCCGCTTAAAGTACGCATATGGCGTCAATTTCACATACTGATCGTCTCTCCCCATCCCCTACACTCACACACTCGCACTATCTCTCTCTCTCTCAATTACCTGATAATTGAAAATAAAGCGTACGACTCAACAAAAGATGGTCCACCTGAACCACGATGCCACCCGTTATAGCAGTACCAGCAGCCGCATAACTGGGGTGTGAGACAGAGAGATAGAGAGAGACACACATAAACCCACATGAATACGAAATTCCCAAATAGTCACAAGTGTAAAGCTGCCTTACGTATCATTAGATGGCGCCGTGCTCTGTCCAGGTGTAGTGTGCTGTTGACTTGCAGTCGCCGCCGCCGCCGCCGCAGCAGCAGCAGCAGCAGCCATGAGAGCGGCCGCATTCTGCTCTTCTGGTACAGTTGGTGTTGTAGGTTTCGTAGTGCCGGAAGGTTGTGCGTTGGACGCTGTGACCGTGGTGGAATGGGTTGCTGTCTGTATCGCCGTACTTTTTGCTGCAGAGGACGACACAGCACCTGCATTTTGTTGTGGCTGCTGTTGCTGGTTTACGATCGCACTCATGCCTTCAATGAGTTTTCTGACCTCGGCTAGATCGCGGGCGGCAGCTTCTGATGCTCTGTCCATGGAGAGGTAATTGCTCATGTAGATTTTATTTAAAAAGAAAATCAACGCGTTTGAAGAGTAGGATAGCTTAAGCCGGTGAAGTCGCTGATGGGCGTTCGGATTCCGGGAGAGCAGGTATGGAAAAAGAAGGTCGGCGTATGGGTGTTCGAAAAAAAAAAGTTTATAGACCTTTTTTTATTTGGCGGGACCAAAAAAAAAATGTGTGCGGGGAAGAAGGTTGAGGGATCCGTTTTGAGACTTCAGGGGCAAGTAATGGCCCATAAACGCAACATTTTGTGAGAGACAACCCACCTAGACTATAGTACATACTCATCAAGGTCCAACCGCTGGCGCAGAGCACCCACGATGATAAGTTCGAGATCATAGACAGGAAGACCTTGTTTTCTGTATTTCTCCCAATCTCCACGTTCGTTGGCATCCGACACTATCAGTAACTTATAATTATCTGAGGACTCCAGTTCACGCAACTTCTTCGAAGATATCGTCGAGAGCAGCTACATGTGTGATGGGTTATTAGACACATTTTGAGCGATCTATAATAAATAAAAACTTGCCTTTCCTCCTGCCGTCGCAATCACTTCTGCTAAAGCTTTGCTCTTGCTGGGCTGAAGCACGAAGACTTCGTAACCGGATAGCCACATGCCATGAGGTGTTGATGTGTTGCTAGCTTCCATATGGTTCCGAGCTTCCCGAAGGCTTGACTGGAGGGTGAATTTGTATTTCATCTCGTTTTCCTTATCGGCCACATGAAAAAGACTTGTGTCGAGCCAACGATTGGCATCAATTGAACAGCGAATCCATTCCCGGTTCAGGATTTCAATGCCTAGATTGACACCACAGAGAAATTTAGGTGTACGAAGCACGCGATTTTCCACTAGCAAATGCGTCGCGGAGGTGATTTTATCGGTCAGCGACCCACCGAGTTTACGGATGCCCTAATGAGATGCACGCATGATTTAACATGGATTGATCTTGCTCAAACAGCATGAACGTCAAACCTACGGCTTTTTCGTCTGTCGATAGGGTGATGGCCGTCGTAGCAATCTTGTAATGTTTTCGAGTATTTGTTTCATTCTCAACAGAGCCCTCGCGGGTGGGTCTTTGGCTTATTACAGCTCCTATCTGTCGCGGCGCCTCCATATCTATATCTTCGTCTGTTCTTTGTCGTTTCCTTTCGCTGTCGTATCCTTTCTTCGTTTCCTCTGTTCGATGCTCCACCAACGTTTCTTGTTTATCAGCTGCCGACTGTATCGGTTTCCACACAGGACGCGGCCGCCGCGTTACTTCGCGTGGTCTGAAAGATGGCTCCTTCCACCACAGCTCGATCCGCTTGGGGTCTAGTGCGGTTAATCCCACCAGCGGAGAGAGGATAGTCTCACCAGGATATTGAGAAAATCGTTCTTCAGACATTGGTAATATACTCCACTGCCGATAGCAATCCTCGAGCCAGAGGTGGTTGACAACGGGAATACCATTGTACTTTGCCTTTTCAAACTTGCGGCTTGACTTGGTACTGGAGATCAAAACCGACGTAGATCGAACTATCTTTTGAGACACCATTGCGCCGCACATGATCGCCAGTCGCTGGAGGTAGCCAAAGGCTACCTCTCTGTATCCACTGAACGTAATGATCTATATTCACACCAATATGAATCAACTTGTCTATTTTCGTATTGAATATGGTTACCATTTTTTCCATGCCAGGAATACCGCCGGCGGGCGCCGGGTAGTCTAAAAGCACCCGTAATGGAGAAACAACACGTTGACGTGCAATTGTATTGGCAACCCACCAGATACTCACTACCAGTTTTCCATCTCTGCACGCCTCAATATAAAATGGTGACGACCGGCTTCTGCAAATGACAATGGATACTCGTTCGTTGTACTCTCCTGCGATTTCTGCCCCTGCTTTCCTCAGTCGCTCGTTCCAATCAAAGTGGTCGACATGGATCAGATTTATATCAGGAGAGAAAAAAACCACATGACCCGCGAGATATCTCTCCTTCGGCACAACGTCGGCAGGCCAGTACTGACGATCAGGTGCGGTTAAAGCCCCGGGATATGGATAGATGAGATCATGCAGCGGTCGCTCGGGGTCGCATTCCTGGGTTTGGGGTTGCTTGTTGCACGGTGGATCGGGAAAGAGGAACATGCTCTATGTAGGATATGTTAGAATAGCTATCGAGGCAAAGTAAAAATGGGCGAATGGAAACTTGCTTCTTTAACCAAGCGCTGGAACTGAGCAGAGAACTGAATAAAATGAGGCATGACGATCTTGATACCCTTGTCGAGAGCTTCTTGGTACTTGGCCTGCCATTTCCTCCTTGAGATTGAGAAATCTGATTATGATATGCTACTCCACTCCGTTTTGAATATTTACATCACCAGCAGTAGTCGTTACTAAATGTGTCACGTCTTGATCCAAGTCGCTCCTATATTGTCCACCGAACCGCTCGACGGCCCCGAAGATAGATGTAACGTCATGGTAATCTAACTGCGTGTGTCTACAGTGTCAGTCTTTGAGAGAGGTCCTTCCCTTTCTGTTGCAGCACAAACTTGCCCCGACTGTTGCAACGACCATCCCTGAAAATATCATTTCTGGAAGCGGTGAATAGTACTTTGGATCATGCACAAAACCATTCTTCACTGCAGCCTCAATCCAAAGAGGCTTTCGCCATTCCAACGATAAATGAATACATCGATCGATATATTTTCGCTCTAGGCGTGATCATGAATGCGTACCGTGACCGCAATGGACTGTTTGACATAGGCCTCTTCCAGCGGTGTATGTGGAGGACAGATCAAATGTGTGGCGATTTCCGAGATACGTGCAGCTTCAGCTGAATTACCATCAAATCTTTCATGGATATGTAGTAAGGCTTCGTTGGCGCCATTGCTGTCAAGTAATGTGCGTAACTGTATGCTCGAGAATGAGAAAGAGAGGAGTGGCCGATAAGTACATTTCCGACAGAGAAAACCGCAAGGCTTCTTACTGAATCTTTTTCTTTGGCTGATATTGCAACGTGGAATGTATATTTCACGTCTTCGAATAATGGTATTGACATGCTCGCGCTACTTTGACGTTCGTAAGTGGTCATTTAAAAATAGAGAAAGAGAAGCGTTTTTATCGAGAAAATGGGGGGGGAACGCGAAGTTGTGAAATAACGCGCGATCGCGTCTCCGTGATGCTGAGCGCCAATAGACGACGGGTGACCTCAAGCTAATGCCCACACTGGCAGTATGCACCTGGTAATAACCACCGATAGATCAATGGATACTCTCGTCCATTTTACCCTTAAAGGAAGCTCGGATCATGTCCAATCACAGTTCCATTTCTGAAAAACACTGGTTTCATTTGTATAGAAAAATGCACCAGCGAAATATTAACTATACACTGTTTATACTCCTTTATCTATGTCGCATGACGCGCTCAGCTTACGAATATAATGCAAAAGATAGTCGCATTCTTCAAGAATGGCGGGATGCAGGGTTTATTTACAGTTTTCTCTTCTTGGCGTTGTTTTTTTTATTGCCGGCGTTACGAGTTTTTCGTTTCTTGGTTGGCTTTTTGGCTAGGGCCTCCTTCTTATCATCTACAGGCTGAGTCACCGACTTGCCCTCCTTTCTTTGCTTTCTCTTTTTTTGCTGCTGCTGATGCTTAGTGTTTTTGCCCGTCAGCTCATTTGAATCGTCGTCGGGTATTTCGTCGCCACTGTCTTCTGCAGCAGCTTCAACGGTTTCTTCTTGTTGCTCTTGCTCTTCCTCTTCCTCTTCCTCTTCTTGTTGTTGTTCTTCCTCTTCGAGTTCTTCCTCTTCTTCTTGCTCTTCTTGTTCCTCTTCTTCTTGTTCCTCTTCTTTACGATATCTAACTGCCAAGGCCTCCTTGGCCTTCTTTCGCGTAACCTTATTGACATTATCAACAGCAGTCACCTTCAGCGGGCGCGTGATGGCGTCCTCATCGAGATGGATATCTTCGTCTTGTTCGCGCTGCAACTCAAGCACCTTGTCGAGTTCCTCAAAATAGATATCTATGATGTGAAACCGGATGGCATCCGGCTTTTTGCGGTCGGTTGGGCTAAAAGATGGGGTTATCTCATATGTTGTTTCTCGCCCCTTCTAACTCTTCTTATCACATACTGCATAGGACCCTCCAAAAGCATGTTTGTGTAGGCCTCCACAGCCTCTGCGTTCCAGTCCTGGTTCGCAAGATATAAAAACGAGTAAAAAACTATGCGCCTCAAGAGCATGTAGAATTTGTCCAGACTTTGTCGCAGAGAAGCAGCATTAGTCATTTCATCGAACGTCATCATCCCACTTGGACTTACCGAAGACGATCAAGCCCGTGCCATTGTTGGCAATGAATATCCCAGAAGGCTTCGAGAAAAGGAATGGTGTTGGTGGCAGGAATATCGAGAACTAGTGATCCGAGATCCTGAGCAAGCTGCTGCTGGATCAGCGGCTTATCCGACATCCAGTAACCTGATTCGCCAATGTCAGACATGGACGGTGATCGCAGCGGGATCGGCAATAAACTTACAGTAAAAAAGACCTTTCCAGAGCTTCAAGAGATCAAGCTTTGAGAGAGCAGGCCCGGTCGAGATGAATTTGCGCAAGGACCGAACCGCCTTGTCACGGATCTTCTTTTCTGGATATACCCAAGTATAAAAGTTCAAAATGCATAGTTGTTGATCGTCAGAAGTCGGATCGCCTTATATATATACATATGCACATATTGGCACGGTAAATTTACCATTGGCAGCTAGTTCCTTGCCGAATGGCAAGGATGATTCGGCTGTAATAGTATTCATATGCAAATTAAGAATAAAATAAAAAAAAATCTGTGGCGAATTTTTTTGAGTATTTGGGCTTCGGAGTTCTGTAAGAGAGGGCATGTACCAAGTTGTGGAAACAAGCCTGTTAGTCAACAGGAACATCACCTTGCCTTGATATACTTTAACTTCCCCTATAGATCCCTGTAGAACCACCAATTACTTTGCGTAATCTCTGTAATACGCTGACGGAGAAGCGGAGAAGAGAAGCAATTCAGCTCACCGGAAGAGACCAGTTGAAGCCTTCCAGGACTTAGCCGAGGAAGGGTATCCCAGGATCTTCTCTCTTCCATGACTGTTCAGATATGGATACAATTGGTCAACCTACAGGGAGAAAGCAGTAAATCAACTTGGTATGATATCGATATATCGTATGAGAACATGGCAGGGAGGGTCTATCCATTATTTAATGGTAGATACAGCAGCGGATCGTATAAACTTTCCTTTCAATGCGCGACATTCACTACTTGCTGATGCTATTTATTATGACAGTTTTGGGAATATGCATAGCAATAATCTCATAGTGATTTTTCACAAAGTCGTTGCAATGCAGGTTACGAAGGTATTCTGTGTGGAAACAATCAGATTGAAGAGAGTATAATATCTTATCAAGTACATAGTCCATAGGCTCAGGGCATTCAGGTCCCTCAATGACATGGCTCTTGCTGACCATAGAAAAAGAATGCACATTTCTGAACATTGAATGTGTATACTATAGAGACCAGATCGACAACCCAAAAGAAAAGCTGACGTGAATTTGGTAATTTTGTGCGACATCTGATTTGTCGTTTTGTGTAGAGGTTCCTTGTCGCCATGCGACTCTGGCTTTAAGAAAGCGCGTATGTGCATTATAAACCATAAAATTTGTCGCATGGATAGATAAGGCCGTAGACATACCCGTTAGTCTACAGAGAAGATCAACCCTCTTCTCCCTCCTTAACTTACCCCGAAGGTAGCTAGGTGTACCATCGCGGTAACGATGGCGGAACAGGGAGGAAAGGAACGATCCGGAGCTGTTGACTTATAAGATGTACCGAAACTTTCTGACAATTTCATCAAGTCTGGTAAAACAAACGAAGCCCGTTTTGGGCGAGCTCATTTCAGTTTTAGCGGTGTAACGACGATCTATAATGTGCAGGATTCCGAAAGAGAGGATTAGCATCCTTTCCAAACTTTTTTACTTTCGAGGAGGTGCGTATATTCGGTGTGTTGTAGACTGGTTTTCCATAGAATCATGCTTCTACACATAGCAGGATATCGATCATACATATCATCTCATTTATATTCACGGCATGGCTATCCTCTCGCATGTGTTCACGTTTATCCCTCCGCAACATGGACTCTCTCTAGGTCATAGCTAATTACGAAAACTAGTGAGAATCGTGCTCGTAAGCGCCTATTTATCAGAACATAGTAGTGATGTGTCCCATTCCCATCAGGGGCTCATGTGGCTCAACAGAACTCAATATTAAAGAGAGCGATCCCTCTATTCAATAAATTAGATGAAGTTCGAAGCAACAATTCAATCTAGTCTGCTTACTGGGTACTGACATTCTCAACCAATTGCACAGATAATCAAAGTGGGATGTTCTTAGACCATTTGCCTCCCATTAAAGTACGCGTAGCGGATGGCTGTATACAGACGATAATAAGCCGTAAAACTCGAAAGTAACGGACTTCGTTAGAGAGAAGAACAAGATTCATAATACAAGTGTACGTCTGTGTAAACTAGTTTGTAATCGCAGCGGCTCTACTAAAAATGTTGATTTAAGTCTATGGACACTTGCAGAAGTCACAAAACCGGCAGCCACCCACCCCTTGCCAGTAACGAAGCAGCAGCGTATCAAGCTATGTTCGAGCAACTGTTTCACCCATAATAATACATCTAAGTCACCTGAGTCTTACTTCAAGCATCTACGCCTACGCCCTTATACCAAAAGGATGCAAATTTTGTGTTGCTGGCAAACTATCAATTCAAGATAGCTACGTCTCTGAGCCACTGAAATGTGCCGTACAATTGCATGGTAAGAATGGCCAACCCATAAGTCTTTTGCGGAGCTAAGTATTGCCAGGAATAACGTATAAGTTGAAACGTCTGTTGCCTCTTCAAAGCTTACATGGCTTATCGACAGATTTGCTTTCATTGAAGCGACAACAGAGCTCGTTGAATATTTAAATAAGGAGCTTCGGATTTGACTTCAACTTTTGTGTGCCGCAGCTGAGCTCCATACCGATTTTATAATCGCTGATGAATACAATCTGTTGCTCACTTTGACCGCTGAAGTGTATAGTAGGTCGAAAATATTACCTGCTCATGGAGAAACATATCCCATAGCCTGTAATACATCTTATGATGGAGATGCGACGAAAAAACTTGGGTCTAAATCAATGAATATCCTTATCACCATGATGACTGATATCCTGAAAATTAAGTTTCAATTGAACCAAAGACTTCTTCCAGTTTAATGGTTCAAAGTCATGGATACTCTATATATGGCGATGTGAGGTTGAACGACCTAATTTGCTTAGCAAAAACCTAGCAACCGGACGCACACGATTCTCGACTATGTGCTCCTCCATTTGTCAGTTGACATCTGGATTTGATACATCCAGTCCTTATGCTTTTCGGCGAATAATGCTTGCTGAGTTTGACATTGACGTGCTGCAACCAGCAGACCTTGTTCACAGTTGCTGATCAAAATGGCGAATTCCCTATTACAAATCATTGCCATTGTCGTACTGAAAAGTTGTCCAGTACATACATTACCATGCTATGTAGCGTCTGCCTGCCTCTTTCACATCTAATCCTTTGGAGCTTAGCAGACGTTTGCTTCTGCCTTGTGAGCATGGATGTCGCGGTTGCCGAAAGTAGATCAAAGCACTATTTACCAACAGCGACGACCGAGACATGTGCTGAAAGTAACAGTGATTCTCGATGCATACAAGTTCTTGATATTCTTAAACGAAACAGTATATATCATATTTTATACACTTTTTAGATGATATATGCATTCCTCTCTTGGCTGGTCATTTCAGATGCTCCTTAGCAAGGTGTCGCAAGCAACATAATCAGCGAATACAACTTACTTTGTGACCTTGAGACCAGCAACTCTCTTGCGTTTGGGACGCAATATTCCCCGGGAGCGTTTCATCCCATGATGACAACCGCATCTTGGATTTTCGCTTACTATTGTATTTGCATGTTTTCAATAGCAGAAAAGGCGCAACAAAACGCATAGGAAGCTGTCCATATATGCTGATAGTCCTCTGCTCCCATCCTACTGCCATCGTTCCACTAAAAGGATATGAAGGCGGCGCATTCCAACATCTGGTGACACAAAGGCTCAAATGTCGAAGCCATCACTATTTTCATTTTCGCTCTAGACACACACCCCGAGCCAAAGACGAAAGAAGATTTAGCTTGGATCAGTCGTAGATCTGCCTCCATTTCTATTAACTATTCAATATTGCGAGTAATCAGGTGAGGCTCCTGAAGGACGAAGCGAAGGAAAAAATGGGACGACGGATGTTGTGCAACAACTTCAAGGCTTATTTCCTTTTTCTTAAAAAACGTTGTAACGCACTTAATTTGTATCTCTTTCTTTCTTCTTATTCCATACTTTCCGCTCATTAGGCGCCCATCGCAGTTAGATCTGTAATCTTCTCATTCCTTTCTTTTCATATTCCAAATACGACGCGGCATGGTCTACAGCATAACACCACGGCTAAAACGATGGCATTGTTCTGCTACTGTTGTCCTATTGGCATGGCTGGTCCTTGCATTAACAACGTCGATAGCTATAGCAGGCGAACCAGAAAAGAGTAACCTATCGCCAGCTTCTGGTAGAGTTGCAAGTTCCCTCAGCCAGAAAATTAAAACAATGCCCTCCCCCCTAAAATAAGATAGCACAAGCGATGCGGGCTGTACACCGTCAAATTGCGTTGCCAAATGCAACCCCGGCTGCGCAAGTGATCAAATTTGTGTTCTTGGTACCATGACCACTTGTGGCATATGCCCGATATCGACATGTTACCACCGCGACTTGATCAGTGGGAGCAGCACCAATAACAACGACAACAGTAACAGCAATGATTCGGCCTCTTCCAACGACAAGGGGCGGCTTATCGGAGGCATAGTAGGCGGCCTTGTGGGTACAGGTCTCGTCGTGTCCGCAATTGGATACAGTTGTTTCCGGTATAAGCAGAGACGAAAAGAGAAGAGCACGTTGCCAATTTCCTATACTGGGAAAACAATGTCTCAAGCACTACCACCGCCGTCTCCATCTGAGCAAGCGCAACGAAGAGAGGTAATATTGCCATGCACATATACATATGCTAACGGGAATCTGGAGTGCTTATTGACCGCTTAATATTCTGATTTCGTACCATCAGACACGCCAAGTATCGGGCATGATCCCCGTTACCTATGTCCCACCACGGCCAACTTCCTCGGTCGAACAACAACAGCGAGACTACGACCATGCAATCAGGTCATCTCTCTTGCAAAACCGCTCAAACAGGAGCATTAAGCACATTAGCACTGCCAGTAACCCCTTCTCGGATTGTAACCGGACTGTTATGGATGATGATGACGACGACGAATCAGTAATTCAGGCACCTGCCCAAACGTATCAAGTGACGAGAGCCAAACCCCAAATCATGCGAGTCAATACTATCCGCCAGCAAGAAGAAAACATCGGCGGTCTGAAAAGGAGTGGATCTACCAGAACAATCCTAACAAAGGAGAGCGAGCGGCCATCATCAGAATTGATGGTAGCAGCTAGCGAGAATCCTTTTGATGACCAGCATAGAGCTGCTAGCAACAAACCGACAGATAGCATTCTTTCCAGCGCTGGTGACGGCGAGATCACTGTCATATGGGATGGAAAATAAACGAAAAATGTGAAGGTAGAGCCTGGTAATCGTCTTATATTTTTAATGATGTTATAAAACAAACAAGTCGCAATTCAGAGTTTCTTTTACTCGTCCTTGACGGTCTTGCCGGTCTTCTTAATCGCAGCAAGCACTTCTTCGCGTGACTTGGAAGTATTAACAATGACCTCTTGCTTTTCGAGATTTGTCTCAACGCTATCTACGCCTGCAAATTGGATAGTGTTAGTTTTTGCAGAGGATTTCTGTAACTCAGGTCGCCTACCAAGCTTCTTTAAGGCGCGCTCGACAGCGCCTGAACAGCCGGAGCAGCTCATTTCAACGTTGAACTTGTATTCCTATATGCGAGTCAATGTTAAACAACAGCATTATATAAGAGTGGCATATCAACGGAAAAGAAGGCGAAGGTATACACACAGCCATGAGGAATGTCAAGTGTTATGAAAAATAAAAATGAGAAGAGGAGCGCCAGGCTATTTTATACTCGGGGAGGCATAGCGCGCGTTCCTTTTTCAAACAGCGATTGCATACGGTGGACGAGATGACTGGTTAGGAATAATTTCTCGTCGGTTCCAAAAATTTTAATCAGATAGGTCTGTGCATTGATGCTCTCATCTGTACTTTACGACAAAATCACTCATTGCATTCAAAGAGGCTGGAGGAATAGGGAGAGCATCTTCATCATCACCAGTGCCCGATCCAAGGAGAGCATTGATGTATGCAAGGACCGTTTCCCCCAAAAGTCCATGATCCGCACTTGGCGAATACTTACTTGATATGGTATCTATTTGTCAGCGAATACGAATTCCTTCCCAAAATCTTTTTTTTTTCTTTTTGCACACGCGCCCCTGCTCCCTGTCACATATGCCCATCGCGATTCACGTCCTGTACTTTGCAGCTGCTCGTGACGTTACCCAGGTCGAAAGCGATCTTATCACAATGGCCGATGATGATGTCCTACTGAGTTCTCTAACACACCAGCTTGTTTCGAAATATGGCGGCCCATTTCAAGCGATTCTCGACCAGGCTATGTATGCGGTCAATATGGAATATGTAGCTAAGGAAGAAGAAGTAAACATGGCTCTGAAGAATAATGACGAGGTTGCTATTATTCCGCCTGTCAGTGGAGGCTAAAAATCATTATATACCTGACTATGTATATATACACACCGAAGCATTCTTGTACTTTGTATTTTACACTATGTAGGGATCACTTCCTTATTTTCAGCTTATAATAGAAGGGAGACAGAGAGGAAGAAAAAGAAGGGCAAAATGTGTTATGGCACTGTGTAGCAAAAAAAAAAGTCTACGTGTGTAAGGAATAAAAATCAGCAGGAAGTGGTAAGTTCGAGTACAGTGTAGTTAAACGCCATCCGGTAAGTCCAATATGTGGCGCATCTTCTTCACCTTTACGGCTAAATACTTGTCGAGCTCTTTGTGGCTAGGAATAGAGGTTGATGAGAGAGCGGGTGATGAAGAGGGTGTACGAAGAAGGTCGATATGGGATAAGGTTGGGGTGGACGACCATGATCGGGGAACCATGGGTCGTCGCTCGACGACCTTGATGGAGCCGTAGGCCTGGAGCTGTTCTATCTTGTCCGGGTTGTTAGTCAGCAGCATCACATTGGACAATCCGAGGTCGCTCAGGATGGCATTAGCGACGCCGTAGGTTCGCATATCCGGCGGATGGTTCAGCAACACATTTGCTGCTACCGTGTCGTGTCCCAAATCCTGAAGATTATACGCCCTGCACACACAAACATCCAATCAGGAACATACGAACGGATATAGAAACGTCTCTTTCTTCTACATACTTTAGCTTTTCCAACAATCCAATCCCTCGCCCCTCTTGTCGCAAATACACAATTACGCCCCGGCCAGCCTGTTGAAGTTGTCTCATAGCCTCATCGAGTTGTTCGCCACAATCACACCGTGCAGAATGAACTGTCTCACCCGTGAAACATTCAGAATGTATGCGCACAAGAGGTGGCTCGATGCTCGGCTTGTAGGCCATCTTTGCAATTCGCTGCTGTTCTTCGAGGTAACGCTCCTGGTCCGCCGTTAGCTCGAGATTCCGGCACTCGTCATTATTAACTAACTCTTCCAGACGCCCATAATAAGCGCCGCGCACGATCCGATTCATGATCGTCTCGTTTCTCCATGTTTCATCGAGCGATTTTGAGCGAATGTCGTTGCCATAGACGATCGCCAGGTGTTCTTTGTCGTCTTGGTTGTTCTTATAAAGATAGAGGTACATTTCGCCACCCTCCACAGTCGGAATACGAGCACGCACCTGACACTGAATCCGGACTTTCTGTTCATGATTTGTAGGTTTTGGTAATTCGGGCGTAATGGCCTGAGGGGAATGCAGCTGTTGCTTTAAAAAGTCAACATATTCGGCATAGGTTCTTGGTTGAGAAATAGGCGTTGCGTTCTTATGAACGACATTCATGCCAAAGAGCGTAAACACGGTGGTCATTGCCTTGTATGTAGATATGAGCGTGTTCGGCGGATGCCAAGACGGAATGAGGGAATGAGAAACGGCTGTAGTAATAGGGAATAAGCTGTAAAAAGATGAGAGAATGTCTGTGTATTTGAATTTAAGATTTTAGGAATCGCCTCTTTAATTGGTCAGCGATCGCAGCCAGTCTGACTCAGCAGCAGAGCGTCAAATATGCTCCATATAGAGCGAGAGGAGCCCACCGAGTTAGGCACAAGTGAAGCCCATCGGGCCATCATCTCCACCGTCGGCGTAAACGCAGTGCCCGCGGCTTCGAATTCACATGAGTCGCCTACCTGTAAGAAGTCGAGTGCGTGGGCTACTCTTCAACAGCGGCTTCCCACGAGGGAAAAGAGTAAAAAAAAAAGAGCGGACTTGCTCCCTGCAAAATTTTAACTGGGCGCTGTTGCATGTTTCTTTCCCTTCCTTTTTTCCCTTCCCCTCTCGTCCTTTCAAGACAACGTAAACGAATCTCGACAACACAAATACCAAACCTCATCCGACTTCACGTCAGCCACTTCCATCTCTTACAACAATCCTACTCTTAGACCCAAAAGAAAATAGCCTGCAGTCTACATTTCCCATCCAATTTCTTTTCTTCGTTGCTTGACAAACAATCATGTCCGCACCCACATCCGTACAGACCATGAGGTAATTATCAGTTTCATCCTGCTGATGGCCCCGTTGCTCATTACAATCTCCAGTCATGAAGAAGATGAGTGGAAGAAAAGTTTGTCACTCCCTCCCCGAGACATCCGACCACAAACTGAGGCAAGTCGCTCATTAAACACGTGTTACTATGAGGGGGGTGCATTACAAAGAAAGACATGAAGGCAGCTGACGCAACGTTCCTTTTACAGGATGTCACTAAAACAAAAGGAAACGAATTCGAAGATTATTTCCTCAAACGTGAACTGTTAATGGGCATCTTTGAGGCCGGTTTTGAACGTCCATCCCCCATCCAAGAAGAATCAATCCCGATCGCATTGACTGGTCGTGACATTCTTGCGCGAGCCAAGAATGGCACAGGCAAAACGGCTGCATTTGTGATTCCCACCCTGGAAAAGGTGAACACTAAGAAGGACAAGATCCAAGCCCTGATATTGGTACCGACACGTGAGCTGGCATTGCAAACCTCTCAAGTATGCAAGAACCTCGGTAAGCATTTGGGCATTCAAGTCATGGTCACCACAGGTGGTACCACCCTCAAGGACGATATCATTCGCCTCTCTGGATCCGTCCACATCGTTGTCGGTACTCCTGGTCGTATATTAGATTTGGCATCGAAGAACGTCGCAGACTTCAGCGAGGCAACCACCTTTGTCATGGATGAGGCCGACAAGCTGCTCTCCCCCGAATTTACTCCCGTCATCGAACGTCTCATTTCCTTCTTCCCCAAGGATCGCCAAATTATGCTATTTTCTGCTACATTCCCAATGATTGTCAAGTCATTTAAGGAGAAGTATCTCATCAAGCCGTACGAAATTAATCTTATGGAGGATCTCACACTCAAAGGTGTCACTCAATTTTATGCCTATGTGGAGGAAAAACAAAAGGTCCATTGCCTGAACACACTCTTTTCAAAGGTATACATGTCGGAAGCGGGGGAAATGAAAGATAAAGCGAACTAATCATTACGTATAGCTGCAAATCAACCAATCCATCATTTTTTGTAACTCGACAAATCGTGTCGAACTGCTCGCGAAGAAAATTACAGAGCTGGGCTACTCGTGCTATTACTCCCACGCCAGGATGCTTCAGAGCCATCGCAACCGCGTCTTCCATGATTTCAGGAATGGAAGCTGTCGCAATCTAGTCTGCTCTGGTAAGAAGGGACAAGAACATAAATAGCAACAGGCAGTGTCTGATCATGTGCTATGTAGATCTATTGACGCGTGGCATTGATATCCAGGCGGTGAACGTAGTAATCAATTTTGATTTCCCAAAGAACGCAGAAACGTATTTGCATCGTATCGGTCGCTCTGGTCGTTATGGACATCTTGGTCTCGCTATCAACCTTATCACGTACGAAGACCGTTTCAACCTTTATAAGATTGAGCGCGAGCTTGGCACCGAAATTCTTCCCATCCCAGCTCAGATCGATAAGAGCTTGTATGTCGCACCCAATGCGCTGGAAGAAACTCAACCGCAACGACCGGATCAAAGCGCAGCGGCAGCCGTTGCTGCCCAACAGCGTGAGGCCAATAAACAGGCTGCGGCAGAGAGTTATCAAAATCATCATCAGCATCAGCAGCAGCAGCAACAGCAACAGCAATATGCCCGGAACCACCACAATAACCACGTGAATGGCAACCGAAACCACTCCAACCACCATTCTGGAAACGGTCGATATAATGGACGAGGTGGTTATCGAGGCAGAGGGGGTGCCAGAGGTAGAGGAAAACCAGCACCATTAATCTGATTTCCCAATCTGCCGATCGATCCTTTCATTTGCATATTATTGTCAGTCAGTCAGACCTTCATTGTTTTACTGGTGTATATAATTTCTTTCGTCTTTGCTACACTCCTTTATCCGTCGCCTTCTATATTCTTTCCACACACTCACTCTCTCACACACGAAAATCGAAAAAATTCTCGTAACATCCCATTTTATCTTTTATTTCCCCTTTCTTGACACTTTTTCTTTCTCTCATTCTTCTCAAAACCCTTTCGACTCCACCTACCAACCTACTTCCTTCTCATGACATCTCTATATCGCAGAGCAAGTGCGATATTGGGATTGTTCAACGACGTATGATGGCCGATATTGATGTGCGATGTTTATCGGCATAAGCATTGTATTTCTTTTACTCATGTGGTTTTTTTTTCTTTTTTCTTTTTTCTTTTCTTTTATTATGTATGTTTTGGAGGGCAACACGTCTTCTATCATGTATGTAACTTTCATTTTCTTTTTTTTCTTTTTCTTTTTTTTTCCACTCGATTAAAAAAATTGCAATGCACCAACATAGAGTAAGATTGTTATTCACAGATGCAACGGCCAATGAGCAGGGGCCAACCGTCCCAGGGTCCCCAGAAACGGAGGGACTTTATATAAGGATACTGCCATAATATGTAGAAAGGAACGGGAAAGGTGGATTATTCTCGTTATGTTGCGTCGATCAAGATGGCCCAAGTTCTTGCTCTGCAGAAGTCAGAGGAGATGTGAAAGGAAAATAACACAGACAAAGCAAAAGAGTACACCCTGATTTATAAGATGGAGCACTCATAGAAGCGGGAAAACCGACGTGCCCGCATATCGAAATCTCCTGGTAGAAGCACCGCGATGCAGTGCTACGTTTCTTTCCCACGCAACCCATTCAGACTGATGAGAACATGGGTCGTTGTTGCCGACGTCGCCTGCTTTTATGCTTTCTCGATCGCTGTGGAGATGTGTGTGCGTGTGTAAGCAGAAGAAGGGTTCGTGATCGGAAAGCTAAGGACAGGTTAATCATTCATCTTTCTTCTGTTTGACGTTTTCATTCCGCCGCAACCCCATTAACCGTTTCTTTGGATCAACGAGTCTTTGTTTTGCCCCACCCCCGACCACAGTGTTAGCGCTGTGATGTTGTGAAATAAAAAAGCAGCTGATATTTTCCCTGGAATCTACTTCAACTCCGTGTCCAATATCGCCAGACTCTTCTAATACTCCCTTCCCCCAACCCGTTTTTTTTTTAGGCTAGACGCGCCCCGAGTCTGATTTGGATAACTGTCATCCAGTGTTGCGTGGGAAGGGATAAGGATACGTAGTATTTGGCCTTATGCTTTTCGAGCTAAAAAACCATCTCGAGAAACGCGTGGCCCCTTCTTTCTTTTCTCACGGGGACGATGATGTCGCGATTCACGCACGTGACGTGAACTCTGCATAAACCCATTTCCGCTTGTAGCAGGTACACACAGTGTGCGGATAAGCGGATGGGCAAGATAATGCAGTAGACACTATATAGGATACAGCATTCGTATAAATTGAAAAGCTATATCTACTTTGCATTCTATCTGACGGGACGATAAGGAAACTGATAACATCACCGTGATGCTATCCCAGGATATAAAAATAAAAAAAAAAGGAAGGTCGCGGGCTCGGTTCAGCGTAAAAGCAAAGTTCCACATGTGTCCCTTTTCTCTTTTTCTGCTTCATAAGCTAATCTTTTATCTAAACTCAGAAGTTATTACGGAAGTATGCGGATGTGGAACGTTCTCAGTGATGGATGAGCATGACCGCTTTGACGCCATGTTCTGTGTGGAGGATCGCCCTTTTGTTCTGTGAATGAATGAAGGAATTGCTATAGGTCTGATAGGTCATTGAAGCGATGGAAAAGGGAAGTTTTGCGGTTGCTCATCGCTATTGGCTCTCTAATGACAATCACGCCCGTTCGGGAAAAAGAGGGCGGGATGCTGACGAGAGAAAGGTTGTTGTGTCAAAAGTTTTGGGGGGTGAACCAATGAAATTGGGGCTCATTCCATTCTTCAATCAAATGGCATCGGAGGTGTCATCTAAACCCTTTTGAAACCTTGGGATCCTTTTTTAGGTTGCTCTATCAAATCTTCTGGGGTTGAGCCAAGTGTTGACCTTACCGCCTTTTTCCCTTCAAGATGGGTGGGTGTGGGGCAAATGAAAGATTTTTTTCTGCTGTTGTTGTTGTTTTGATTGCCTCAAGTTAAAAAAAAAGTTCCGCCGGGGAGCGTGTTTCTCAGCAACTACCCAAGATATGCTTTTAAAGGAAGGAACCTTTTTGCTGAATGCTATTTGATAAGATAGTTGTGCGACAGGCCAACCCCCATTTCGATCTCCAGGGGAGTTTGCATTTGGAAAATAATATCCGCAACCAAAGAAATTTTCTAAATGTAGCATGATGAGCGAGCGGGTTTGCGCGCATGCAAGGACATTACCTCCAGACATTTGCAGTTTTTATGGGGTGATCTGAAATAGCTATGGTACTCCTCGTTGGCATGATGCACACATACACACGTGCGCGCGCAGCAACACAAAATCCAGTTGTCAAATCTTTGTGTTATTTCATCCTTACAATTAGAAATGCGTGTCGAAGCGTTTTCATGCCGCTTTGCTTCTCTCGCCGCCGCCGCCACCACCATACAGACGCCTATGGAAAGATAGAACCTATAAGAGGAAAACCAGGAGAAACAATCATAGTAGGAGTTTTGAAAAAAAAAAGTTGAGATCTACTTGCCATGAACGAGATTTATCGCTATCAATTAGATAACGTCAATTCTTGAGACCAGGTGACATGTGGACCCTGCATAGCCGTGAGAACAACCGTGAGAATAATTCAGGAAATTGGACAAGGATCATGCCAGAGCTTGCCGTATGTCTTTCTTTTAATTCTGATCCATATCAAAGGACTACTGAAAGCTCTTCGACGCGATCCATCGGGCGAAAACGAAGTGGGGGTTTGAATCGGAGACTCGCTAGAGCTTGCGTATATGGTATTCAGAGGTCAGGCGAGCAAGAAACTTATTGGATTGTCGGTATTTGGTAGGATTCCACTTGTGAATTGTAAAGCCGATGTCCCCCAAATCACCCCGCCTTTTTTGATTGGTCCCGACCCCGATCCAGAAAAAAAAAAGAATTGTTCAGAGATAGAACGTCTATATAAAGTCCCCCCGTCAAGTCTCGTCGTCTCCATTGACGTGGGATCTTTGAATCTTTCTTCTTTTTTTCACAAAAGCCCCATTAACAAAGACCATGATTGACCAAGAAAGCTTCCACAAGGACGAAAAGGCCGCATCTATCACACATTCTGTCGAGGAGGTCGTCGATGAAGAAATCGCCATCGAGGGTGAGAACGAATTCGGTCATGGCCAGGGTAGCTTCCTCACCGCCTACTTCAATGTGGTCTGTGTGGTTGCCGGTACGGGTACCCTTGGATTGCCGCATGCCTTTGCAACGGGTGGCTGGCTTGGTATCCTCATCTTGATGTTGGCCTGGGCAATGGCCGTATACAGTGGTATCGCCTTGATTCAATGTCTCTATTACAAACCTGGTGAGCGTCTCCATGACTTCAAAGCTATTGGCAAGGCCGCCTTTGGTAAGTTGAAAAGATATAATCGCCCCAGACAACGCTTGTCTCTCTCACACACGAATACATTTTCTCTCATATAAAGGCTGGCCGGGCTACGCTGTTACTTCCATTTTGCATCTTCTCAACCTCTTTGGCTGTCCTGCTCTTTACTTGGTCTTGGCGTCAGAGAACATGCACGTACTTCTGCAGGGCACTGTATGTATATTTTTTCCAAAGAAAGAAAAATTTCATCTTCGAAAATACTAAATCTGAGTTTCCCAACAGTCAGGTTCATTGACACAACCCATTTGGGCTATCATCTGGGGCGCGTTCGTCCTGATCCCCTTAATTGGTTACAAGACTCTGAAGGAAATCACTCTGATGGCAGCGATTGGTGCTATCTGCACCATGATGGCTGTGTTTGTCGTTGTGATCCAGGGCCCGATGGACCACAATGCCCATCCAGAGCGCGTCGTTATTCATGATGGTGTCATCTGGGCCGGTTTCCCTTCTGCACTTGCAACCATTGCATTTTCGTTCGGTGGTAACAACACCTACCCTCATGTGGAGCACGCACTCAAGAAGCCTTCTCAGTGGAAATGGGCTGTCACAGCTGGCCTGTCAACCTGCGTTGCGCTCTATTTCTTGACCGCCATCCCCGGCTACTGGAGTTACGGTCGTGACGCCAAGTCCCCCATCTACAACTCTCTGCCTGACGGTGCGGGCAAGATACTCTCGATGATTGTCATGACCATCCACGTCATTTTCGCCATTCCCATTTATGCTTGCTCCTTCTCCCTGGAGTTTGAGCGCTTCGTCCATGTGGATGAGAAGCGCATCGGCAAGCTCTTTGCTTTCCTCGCTCGCGCTGCTATCCGTACTGCCACCGTTGTTATCCTCTGTATTCTCGCTATCTTCATCCCCTACTTTGACTCCTTCATGAGCTTGATCGGTGCCCTCTGCAATTGCGGTCTTGTCTTCTTGATTCCTGTTCTTTGCAACCTGAAGATGTACGGCTTCCGCCACCGTCCTATCTACGAGCTGGCTTTTTGCGCCTTGACCCTTGTCCTTGGTATCGTTGGCTGTGTCTTTGGATCGATCGATGCAGTTAAGGGTTTGATCGCCCATTTCCATGCCGAGTAACTTTACCTCACCTTTCACCGTTCCAACATCCCTTCTCTCCCTTTTTCCCGTTTCTTATAACTTTCCATTTATTGTAACTACTGTGACTTCTATCTTCTTGCCTTTTCTTTATTCTTGCTTGTACATATAACGCCGGCCTTGCAAAAGAAAAATACCTTAATTTTTGTTTATTACTCCCGTTATTCTTTTTTTTTTTTTGTTCAAATAATAATAAAAAAGAATGATCACATTTCTTGAAAATCCCAAATACAGTATAAACGTGGATGTTTATATGGTTTCATGATGGACACGCAAGGCTATCTGTTGTTGGACTGGCGAGCCAACCCAGAAGAGCAAGATACGCAGCGTGGATCCAGGAACTGGAGTTGAGATGGATGTGTTATGGAAACACCAGCCCTTGAGTTCCATAAGAGTGACGTCGTCTTCTCTGGCTGTCTGGGAATCGGATTTGACAGGGACGTCAATCTGGTACGAGGAGAAGAATTATCGAACAGATAAACGCAACACCCGTTCTATGGAAGGGGCATCTTGAAGCCGCTAAACGAAACATGGGCAGTGGCTAAGGGCAGGAGAAAACATCGAAAAGAGATATCGGTAGGGTCTGTAGGCTCAAATGTCACAGGTATTCGTTGCTGTATTATCTCAGACTGGGGTGATCCAGAACGTTTTCGGCAATGGGGCAAATGATAGGGAACCCTATCCGATCCTTTGACACGATATCATGCCTAACTGGTCGCCAAGTCGTTGTGGAGCACCAGGCTACGAAGACCGATCCTTTCACGACTGAAACTACCGAAAAGCGGGTAAATCAATGGAAGTGTACGCCATTGCACAAGGCAGAGTTCAATATCCTTAAGGCGTATAACAGCAAGTCGACCAATCTCAGATGGAGAGCCCGTCGATCCTTGCATGCTTAGCATCCCCTTAACTGCGATCCTTGACAATGCGTTCATTCCTTTCGTGGTATCGTCCTATGAGAAAAGGAACGTAACTGATCAACATATTGTATACTGCGCTGAGGTCACTCAAACAACCGCACAGTTAAGTCTGCCTTATGCATACACACACCCCATTTGCCTTTGACAGCATTAATAATTTCTTCTTCAGCCGCGGTCCATCTCATATTTGATCTTGTTGTTGTTGCTGCTGCTGCTTCTGATGCCGCGGTTGCCTGAGAGTTGGTAGCGGTATCGCCACCATCAAGGTCTAGTACTTGTTGTTGGATAATAGGAGGAATTGGTTGCGGCGTAGTTGGTGGTACCATGGGAGGGATCATTGGCACTGAACTATCGTTAATCTTTTTTTTTAGATTAGCATTGTTTTCCAATCTTGACGCTGTAAAATGCACTGTTTTTAAATTATCTGTTAAGGTACCAAAGGATTGATATGAGTTCGAGCACGTTGGCGGGGAGGTTGTTGACTTGGGTCTTCAAAGACCAAGCGAAATTGATGTGGGCGTTCTGGAGGCATGTTGTTAAAAAGAATAATGCATCGTAAAAAAGTGCTTTATTATGCAAAGCAAAATGTTATCCTTTTATAAGTTTACAACTCGGAAGGTCTCAAGCAAACGCTCCAGAATTTTTTTTTAAAAGTGCTGAGTGTAGTACTATTGTTGCACTAATTCAAGAATTTTACAAATTGGGACTTTCAACCGGGGAGGTGCTTGAGAGCATCCTCAAGAACTGGCTGAGGTACGACTTTCATTTTGGAAAACGCTGTATGTACGGTGGACAAACGTACTGTGCCACTGAGGATTTTAGCCTTTTCGGATGTCCTATGGTGTAGCATTCCGCTTTCGCTCTGATGTCAAACGATGCACAACAAATAAAGATACGACGACTCCTTCTTCTTTATATACTCCCATTCTGATATCTGATATCGATGTTTTTCTCTCTTCCTCCCCACTCCCCTCCACTCATTTATCTCTCTGTTTTGCCTTCACCATGTTTGAGAACTTGACCGACAAGTTCAACGAATCGATGTTCATCCTCAAGTTTACCGGATTTGGTGTCAAGGAGCTGATCTTGTCGATGTACAGCGACTTACGTGCTCTCATGAAGAACCCTCATTTCAAGTTGATCCATGTCAGACGCCATCTACTTGATAACACCAAGGTCGAGATGCAGCTTGTCACGCCTGCCAACAGCTGGATGATGCGTCGTAAGCTTGAGATGATGGACTATTATTGTGTTTCTCACTTTTGGGGTGACCCAAGCGAGTGGGAGACGTGGACTGATCATGGTATTCTGGGCGAAGACGGCCAGACGCCCGTGTCGGTTCGGATCCGGCCCGACAAAAAGCAAAAACTCCTCGGTCTGCTTGCCGAAAAAGGTGGCTTTTGGTGGGTCGACATCTTTTGTGCGCAGCAGGCAACGCCATTGGAGATCATGGGCAAGATCTACGGACTTTCCCGGAGGACCTACTGCCTACTCGACTGCGAGCCTAGGAGCATCAAGACCCTTGTCGACGCCGAATTCAGCGAGACGATGAAGAAAAAGTTTGCGGACGCGCAGGAGGCCCTTATCGACGGCTATCTTGCACAGGTGGATGGCCATGAGGATGACGAGACCGTCGACTGGGAGGATGTCGTGGAGGACACAGTCGGATGGTGGTACCGAGAGGACAAGACATCCGGTAGCGGGGATGATGAGGCCGAGACCGCGGCGACAGCAGCAGCAGCAGCAGCAGCAGTAACCACTGTGTCTGACGTTCTGGGAGCTCTATGCAGCCTCTTCAGGAGTGAATGGTTCACTCGGGTGTGGACATTGCAAGAAGTGGTGCTACCCACGCAAGTTTCCTTTCTGGCCGAGTCAGGGGACTGCTACGAGGCCCTCGATCGTGACACGGACATGGTCGACATCGTTCACGTGTGCCACGCGATCGTGCGCGAAGCCAATCTGAAGCTGACTGCGGTCAACAAGCGAGCGAAGATGACAGCCGACAAGCTCTATCTGATGCTGCGGATCCAGGGATCGATGCAGGAAGACTTATTCATTACGTATGCGATGCAGAAGGACTCCTTAGTTGACTCCTTCCCACGATTGATCAGAACGCTGGCACTCGAGCGTAGACGATGCCTGGATCCGAGGGACTACGTCTATGGCGTGGCGGGTGTGCTTTGCATTGATGTTCCAAAACTTGAGGACCCGTGCGAGGTGTGGAACGCATTCCTAGACGCCCTCCATGAAAGAAGTCCGAGGATCACGCTACCGAGAAATGTGGATCTCCAAGAAGCAACCTGCCTCAGCGAGGTCTTTGGCCACTTTGATCTTGACGAGCTTAAGGAGCTCGATAAACTTGGAGACGACTGATGGGCAACCCTACTCCCCACTCCCCCATGGGTGAGCAGCATTGATTCCCGTGTCCATGGCTGAGCCTCGCTCCCCCCACCTTTTTTTTTTTTTTTACCTCAGCCATTCAAACATGACACACAGACAGTGTCCAGTTATTTATACATGTATACAATGTATGGAATGTATGTGTATGTTCGTATTTGAGTTCAAATGGATCGCATGCCGATTAGCTACAAAGGAGTACTCTAGACTTCAATTACCTAGGATATACATACATATGAATGGATAAATAAGACCTTGAGCCATCCACGCAGACTTACATGGGCGCCTATTAATCCACCAATGATTGCCGCAGCTGCAATGAGGACAAGCCCAACCATGATCACACCCCACTTGATATATTTGCATACGAGATCCTGATGGGCTTTCCTTGCCGATAGGCGAAAGTCTTCTGCTTCTTTCCGCAGGTTTTCTAGTTTCCTCACCGCGGAAGGGGAGGATGCTCTCGTCAATATATGTAGATATCTATATAAACATTTTCCTTCTCCCTCTGAAAGTGACAGAGGAAGCAAGACAAACCTGCTTTCTTGTAGATGTCGTCCACCTTCTCATCCCGTTTATAGAGCTCGTTGATGTTGTCGTTGAGGAGGTTGATCGTTTCGCGGTATTCGCTGCTAATTCTTTGTACTTTTTGCATTTGAATCGATGGGGTATGCGGCTCGGCTAGGCCGCGGGAGCCAAAAGGATCAACTGGGACAGACGGCCTGTTTAAAAGAAAAGCAACGATAAGCGAACGATCTACGTAGATGGTCGACTACGGACGTTTGTTTTCTTTGCTTACATGAAGCTTTCGAGGTAATAAAGAAGGAGCAAAGGAAAAAGGGAAAAACAACAATAAATAGCTGTTTTGACCGCGCCACACACACACACACACTTTCAGCCCACATTCACTATGCACAAGGCCAGCCTAGTAATCCATCAAGCAGATATGGTTTCTTTATTTACAGCAAGTCAAGTTGCGTGATACGCTCGCCTCGCTCAATCCGCTCCGCCGCCTTGAGTCCCTGAAGCGTGAGTTCATTGGGGCACTTGTCCGGAGCAAAATGAACAATAAAATCGCCGGGTTGGTATCGTTTGGGGAATGTGTTGAAAGTATGGTCATCATTCTCCAGTAAGAAAATATGGGGTCGGTTCTCCTCGAACTGCATCATCTGCCACATCGCGCCCTGTTCATATGATGGCCCCTTGTTGTACCATTCCACTACACCCTGGACATCACGCAGGAACTGCATGCTCCACGGCGAATAACGCAAAAAGAAAACACCCGCATTCAACATTGGATCTCCGCGAGGTTTGGCAGCAATGAGGTCGATTCCCTCGAATTCACCGTCGTAGCGTTGCTTCAGATCGTCAAGAAGCTCAAAGAGCGAACGTTCCTGGTTCATGATGACTGCATCCATGTCCATCCAAAAGATCCAGTCGTACTTGGGCAGCACCTTCTCGACGGCATCCATTTTGCCCCAAACCGTCTTGCGGCCCCGCTGCTGCGCAAACTCAGCCGATCGGGCTACAAAGCTATGTCCGTGGCGAAGAGCGTACTTGCGCTTATTCATCGCTGCAAGCGTGGCTGAGGGCTCCATGCAGTTATCATCGTAAATGTATGACGAAGTCATGAGCGCAATGGCCGGCTTCCCGGAAGATGTCACAAGCGTTGTGTTCAATGCCAAATCGTTCGAGTTGCTGACGAGTTCCTCTTCAATATCCTCGTCATCGTCAAGAGCTTCAACAACAGGCAGTTGCTCGGACAGCGATGCTGAGCGCTGGGTGAAGCACACCACAGACGGTTTGAGGAACGTCCAATAGGAAAGCTCAGCGAATTCATCATCTTGGTAGACATGAGTGACCACGATATCTTCTGCATGGACCGATTCGATGTTGTTTTCCCAACGTATGAACCGATGCGCATCCTCAGGACCGTCCTCGCGCACAAAGACAGGAAGGACCTGTTCTTGTACCTCAGCTGCCGCCTCAGGATCCAATGCGTTCCATACATGGTCAGGATTCCCCATTTTAGCAATCGATTGCGTCTTTTTCACGGATACAGACAGAGTCATCTCGTTGACGAACATGGATTCATTGAATCAAAGGACAAGATAGTAGTTGACGAGGAGATGCACTCTTTATAGATCATCTATTTCACGCCCATTGCCTATCCTAACCCCAGTAAAATGTACATTGAACAAGGCAAGAAAGATTTTCCAGAACTACATGAATACTATATATATATATATATATATATCGGCATCCATTTACCGGCACCGTTGGGCGCATGGCATTTGCCTTTGCGTCTCTCTTGATATCAACCGGTTTATAGCAGAAAGAGCTATTCAACGGAAATCATGGGTGGCTCTTCCATCAGCTTTAACTTATACGGGAAGTAAACTGACAGGTGCTGGTTGGAAATGACACGGATATTCACTTGTTTATAACCTGTTCCTCACTACCTTTCTGCTATCTTTGGTGTACTCCATCAAATGGCCTCACTCTTTATTGTTTGGGACTGCATACGGCTTCCCTGAAGGATCTCGTTCAAAGTTGGCCATATATCGGTTTTATAATCAATATTGAGAGTGTCCTTTACCATACTTACTGTCAAGACTTCAAAAAAAGAGAATGATTAATTGAGAGAGAGTTCTCTGTTGACCCCAGGATTCCGTATTTAGTGTTCTGGTTGTATTGATTGATTTGCTCGACTGCATCCGTTTTATGTAGTAGAAATACGCTTTATTTTGTTATAAGAAAACGTCATATTACGATCGTCCCAATCAGATCATTTGTCTCAACCCCATTGACATAATCCCATTGTCCTTCCAGTCCTGTCATGTCCCTGGTACTTATCCGGCTTGGTGCAAGATGTGTTATAGAAAGTACTTTATACCAATCACCCGCCGTAATGTAGTTCTTATCTTGTCCGACTCTTGTCCTGTTTTTCTTGATATCTTGCTGCAGGCTACACTTCTTTAGTAGTATCAGCATTGTTTTACAATAGCTACCTTATCATTCCTTTTTCTCTAATGCCAGCGTTATCACTTCTAATTCTGCTTCTACATCGTGTTATACTTTCGTAATCCTGCATGTATTCCTGACATTTCGGTTGCTTTAGGAGAGTATATTCTGTGCATTCATGCGTGGACGGAAGGGGAGCTCGGTTCCTTTGTCATATGAGCTGAGAAGCTTGGCAGGTCAACGTCATTGGACGCCACAGGTTACAACATCCGTCCGAGCATGGACATAAAATGAAATCGTCTGCACTTCATACCCGCTTCCCGTTGCGTTTACGAAGATAAAATGCAATAGGTGAAAACTGTCCAGGCTTTCTCCCTCAGTTTTTGTTTTGCGAATGGACGGCCTGCTGGTTGCATTTTTCTATTGCTTTCTTCTCGTTTGGCGGCAAGCCTTCGGGTTTCAGTCGCATCCTTACCGCTTGGTAATGGAAAGGAGGGAAGTTGAAATAAATTGAATAGAATGCGGTCGTTTCTAATTTTAATTGTTTAATTCAAAAACGTTTTGAATGTTGGCCACATTTGGGCAGTGCGGCTGCCAAATGCGGCTTTTTTCCAATTTTTTTTTTTCTAATTTTGGAGGGGATGATACAGCGTTGATAACGAGATGTTGCTTGCTGGAGCATACACATACCGAGGAATATTTCTGTGAACAAACAACATTGGAGATGATACTGGGGCGCCACGTGAAGGGCCATCAACGTATTTTGCGAAATTACTTTTCGCAGATAAGCCTGTCTATTGCGAAGCTCGTTTCCGCCATAGATTTTAGAATAAGCCGCAATCTATTCCTACGTATTGTCGGTAGCATGGAGCGCCATGGCCTGCACTTTTGTCCAAAAGATGGATGCGGAACGTAAGCCTAATACTTATTGTCAAAATAAATTTCGCAAGGGACGAAAATTATGATGCATAATAACATGACGCATAAAACAGAAGGCTGTAGACATACCCGTTAGTCAACAGAGAATACCATCCCTCTTCTTACTCTTAAACTTACCCCGAAGGTAGCTAGATGTCCCATCGCGGTAACGACAGATGCGACGGCGGTAAGAGTTGGAGGAAGGAACGAGGAGGGACGACGACAGACCAACGACAACACCGGCGGCAAAAGCATCGGGAGCAACAGAGGAAGCAGACGAAGACAAAAACACCTCGACGAGGCCATGGTGGGAGACCTGCGAGGATGCAGCCAGATCACAGGCCCACCCAAAGCCCATATCCTCTTCTCTCGAGGCACTTGAGTTAGGCCGATATCGCTATCTACAGAGGATCCGGAATATTAGAAGATTGCAGAATAGAACAAGGGTAACCTATTGCCTTTTACTTTGCTCTTGACAACTGACCAAAACTACTCAAACGGATTGAGTTCAGACGAATATGATGGAATATAAGCACATCATTGTCTTCGAGAGTCGATGCATCTAGAGATGCCCTCAGTCTTATGGATAGGTGCGTTATCCATTACCAAGTAATAGCTCTTCATATGTTCATATTTATCCATCTCGTCCATCGTAGCCTTAAGGAATCTGAGATAATGTCCAGTTACAGTTCCTCTGCTTGTAACTTCAGATTAACCTGCCCCCTTTCTTTCGGATATTGTTGCAGTCTAGTTTCGGCATCAACCAATAGTTGACAAGACTGTGCAAGAAGATCGATGTCAGCGACATCGTTGCATTTGCCCAACATGATTATAGGAGATCAAAGGGAGGCGGATGCGATGTGAGATACTACTACCGGAGCCACTGACGATGCCGTCCTATCCCGTTCTTCTCAGATGGGACAGTCATCGCAAGTTTAGTGGGATGAGCGATTGGGGGCGCGCATATGCGATTTTGCCATGATCCTGTCGAACACTTTTGGACAAAAGTTTGGGAGACGGCGTTCGAGCAAGTTTGCTGGGAAAAATCTTTCTTGTCCATATTATACAGCTCATATATCAATGATACACATCAAATAGAAACAACTTATGCTAATGTATGGGAGGAGATATTTATTCTTTAGCCACTTCTTCTAGAACATCGCTGCCGCCTTATTCCTTCCGCAGACGAAGGAATCTCCCCCTTCGACAGCAAGTCAAAGGCTTCTAACTGCATGGAGCCAGTGATGGTTGAGCGATCAAATGTCGCGAGTTGCGTCGTTCCGGTATCTTGACCTTCCGTATTTAGAGAAGTGGTAGGAGCATGGGTAGAGAAGCAACCATGGCCTTTTTAACCTGCAGTTTATTTTTCTCTTGGCCATTGATTCAGTTTATTATCCTACCTGTTCCGAGGGCTTCCACTTGCGCGCAAAATACTGGTCTAACCTTGAGTATCAATCACTGGATGGCACAAAAGCGAGAAAGCAATACAGATGGCGTCTCTCGACCCCGCGCTGCCTTGAATTTAATGAATTCTGTAAAGTCAAATTGTGGAGACACTGTTTCTTGTCCCTACTGGACCAACCGCAAATATATACTAGGCCCATTGATACAGAATACGATGGTCGTGCTCAGTCTGGGGATTGCCATAGAGCAATTTATGATACAATAACTTCCAAGATTTGCGGGTTTGATAAAAAGGCTCGATTTCATTCTGTACATAAGAATAATGCTGCAGTGAACAAAGAAAGCGCCTCGATTAGGCACGCTGGCATGAAATATACTGCGTTTCGTTGATGAGTCCGGATTCTACATAAACACGAAACACAGCATAGCTTGATTCATGGAAAGTGCATCTGTACCAAAGACAAGGAAAGAGAGCTGTATCTCGTGCGACAATTTTTTTTTACCTTGTCAAGTAAAATTTTAAGCCGGCTGATCTGCTCTCCACTCCCCGCATGAAGCTTTTCTACAGGCCGGAGCCCGCTCTTCCCCCCCTCTTTCCCTCTCTCTCTCGCCACTTTGCCAATACATTTTTCTCTGTACATGGCCACACGGGATCGGCAACCACTGGATGCAGACAGAATCAAAGTCTTAAAACAGAAACGACGTGCTAAAAAGAAAGCACGCAAGCAGCGACATCAGGATCTTTCTCTTGAGACAAATGCAAAGAAAACACCAAAAGAATCCGGTTCTGACAGTCCCAACGACATTGACAGCGCCAATATCTATTATACCGACAATTCAATCCACGCCGCATTAGAGTATTCAAGTAGGGAATGGCAGGAGCTCATTCCCGTACTTGATCATTTTACCTGGTCAAGCCAGAACCAACCAGTACTGCAAGCGGATCGCTCTTTGTCATATTCAGCCAATAACACACAGCAACCAACTGTTGTGTCGGATTGCGAGCAGGAGCGACAACCTTCGCGTAAGAAGTTGAAAAGACTTGCGCAACTCACTCTGGAAGAGCTGAAACAAATTGCAGATGTACCGGAAGTGGTAGAGGTGAGGAAAGATCCTTGCTCAAATCTATGGCTGACTAAAATATCGATTTCTCCAGCCATGGGATGTGACCGCAGCTGACCCTGAGCTATTGGTCAGCCTCAAGGGGTATCGGAATACGGTACCTGTTCCTCGACACTGGTGCCGGAAATATGCCTATCTTCATCATCGCAAGGATCGGCCAGCTTGGCAACTTCCTGGTAACGTCGCTATCTCGGCTCCCCCACCCCCACACGCACGCACACATTCGTAGATATGCGGTCCTCTGGAGTCAGAAGCTAATGGATTAAATATCAGATTATATCGCTCAGACTGGCATTGCAGACACACGCGACGCCATGCGACAAAAGGAGGCTAGAGCAAGTGCTCGGCGGCGCGCACGTCTCAATCCCAAGCTGGGCAAGATGGACATCGACTATCAAAAGCTCCATGACGCATTTTTCAAATATCCAATACATGTTCGCATAAGCCGGCACGGTGAATTGTATTATGAGGGAAAAGAATGGAACGACTATTATCAGCCAGGTGTCCTTTCCGAGACGCTGCGTACAGCACTAGGCATGGACAACAACGCTGATAGTCCACCGCCATGGCTCTACAGCATGCAGCGCCATGGGCCACCTCCTGGGCATATGAGACTCTTGCTGCCTGGTGTCAATGCACCTGCACCCAAGGGTGCCCCTCTGGGATATCAACGTGGCGGGTGGGGTGCTCCGCCACCACCCCTGCCAACGGAGCATAATAGGGACGATGAGGTATGTGTTGGTACGCTTACTAAGCCATGTCATATTGATGATTAATTAGGACAACGAGCCAATTGATAAACGGCTATGGGGCGAATTGCTGGACAACGAATATGGGCTAGCTCGGGAAGGTATGATAAAACCCTCCCTATACCAAAGTTAATGTCAGCATGCTTATTTTTTTTTAGAACAACTGAGTGATAGAAGCGATGAAGACGAAGCTAAAGAGATAATGAGTATTGAGGACGAGCCCATAGCAGAGTACGATGTACCGGAAGCGATTGAGCTGCGCAAAACCCGGCCTGCAACTTCATCCAGTCAGGGCACAAGCCTAGGCCAGGAGTTGCCACTCTATCATGTCCTCACCCCTTCGGTTAACCCTAGCTTGAATGAGTTTTTACCGTCTGAGCACATCTATAATATTCCGGCGTCAAAAGATGTGGATGTAGCAGTACACGACCCAAGCGAGCTGGAAGATACAAGCCTCCTGATGTCCAAATACGAAGACGCACAAGATGCTCTGCCATCGTCGAGACCGCCACAGCCGTCTCAGTCACGTATAGACGTCTCTGACATGCTCCTTAAACATGTCCAGCTTCAGGCAAAACGACGTAAACAGCAAGACCGATACAAACAGTCAAAAAAGAAGGACTTTCGGTTCTAGCAGTACGGCTCAAGTAACTATAAAAGGAGAGAAAATACCCAGCTTTCAAGCGGGGAAATTGGTTCCGTCAATCTTTATTCCCTTTATTTTCTTGAGGAGGTCCGCCCGCCCCCCCCCAACCCCAACCCAACAGCATTAGTCGCATCACCACCATGGGTAAACCAACATGGCCCTCCGCTAGACGAGCCACCTAATGCTGACCTTTACAGCCTCGACAAAGCTTCTTGTTCTTTTGCTTTTGACAGTTCAGAACAGCGCACTGAACCTGGTGATGCGCTATACCCGTGCAAATGTCCCTGCCGATCAGCAATACCTGTCAACGACTGCCGTGTTCACCAACGAAATCCTCAAGTGGATCATTTGCTTTTCTGCACTCTATATAGGGACAGGGCACTATTCCTTCCGGCGGGTAATGACTCGGCTCCATTATGAGTTCATGGTGCAGTGGCGGACGAGCATAAAATCAGCTGTGCCTGCCGTCATTTACCTCATTCAGGTGAGTCTCGATATCATTACTGCACCTACTTTCTATGCATTCTGCAAACGACAGAGTATGATCTCTCTTGTCATCCTTTTCTAGTTTCATATATGCATGTTCGGGCTTGGTTAAGCTAATCGTTTCGTCGTACATCCATATGTACATAGAATAATCTTCAATATATTGCAGCAAGCAAGCTTGATGTGGCAACGTTTTCTGTCACCTATCAGCTCAAGATCCTTACGACGGCTTTTTTCAGCTGGCTGATGCTCCAAAAAGTCCTGACTCGGGCGCAGTGGTCTGCATTGGCCTTGCTAACCCTCGGCATTGCCCTTGTGGTGTTATCATCATCGACACCGTCTTCGGATGTAGGTTCATCCGCAATGGCTGTTGGAAACCAGACAGACTTTGGAGGATATGCGGCCGTTCTCTCGGCGTGTGTTCTCTCAGGCATGGCAGCTGTGTACACTGAGAAAATTATTAAACGCAAGCCACGAAATCACTTGGTGCTCGATCCAAGTGTGGGTGATAAGGACATGACCTTATGGTGGGTGGATAATATGCGGCTCGCGACGTTCTCCGTCCTGTTTGGCGTGATGTCGTTGATCCAAGACATGGGAGTGATCCAAGATAAGGGATTCTTTGCCCATTACACAGGCTGGACATGGTGTGTCATCTTACTGCAGGCCATAGGAGGTTTGGTAGTCGGATTGGTAGTTAAATTTGCGGGTAAGTTTCAGCTACTGGGGAGTTTTGGCTCTACCCCGAAAGCTTAAGTAACATTTTTATAGATTCGATTCTTAAAGGCTTCGCAACAAGTATCAGTATCATCCTATCGAGCTTGATGAGTGTATGGCTGTTTGAATTCTCGTTGTCGGGGACATTTGTGGTTGGCGCGGCAATGGTGCTCTATGCAAGCTATCTCTATGGTCCCTAGATCGAATAAAAAGATACTCCACCTTGGATGAAAAATGACTCCTAATAGAATAACCCATTGCTCAATAGTATTCAAGATGGCTACGCGAAAACTCTATATCCCATCGTTGTAGTTGGGGGATTCAAAGGGGGAGCATATGCCTACAACTACTAACGTATCACCCAACCAAGTTGACAGCACGGTCAAAGGAACGTGTTTGAAGCGGGCTCATTTCTTTTTTTTTTATCTACACAGTCGTTGACTAATACTGCCTACTGACGTGTTAGTATGACGCCATATCAAATAGGAAGGGGTCAGGGTTATTCCATAGGAAAGAACCCTAGTCAGCTCTATTCTACACAAGGAAAAGGGTGATGGTGCTCATTCTTCAGAAGTCAACTGATCCAAGGCTTAAAAAAAAAGAGATGGTGACGCGCTTTTTTTGATATGTGGTATCCGGAAAATCCGCTTCCGTTAGCTTTGTGCTGGGGGAAGGCGCAAATGCGGAGTGATGCAATCCGCCAGAGGGAAACTATTTCTGATTAACTCGCATCAGCGTTGCGTCACTTGAATGAATGCTCCACATAATAATCCAGGCTGAGTTCGCGCGTTCATTATTTTTTTTTTCTCATTGCTTCTTTCCCCACCCATGTTCTCCATTGCTGCTCGTACTGTCAAGTCCTCTGCGTTCAAGCCTACTCTTCGTAACTTGACTGCTGTCCGCACCAAGGTCACCTTGCCCGCGCTTCCCTACGCATATAATGTACGTGTTTCCTTTTACTTCTAAAGCGATCTAGTGTCAAATATCCTCAACGAGAAACGAACGCGTCCCGTTCTCTTTCAATGTATAGGCCTTGGAACCCTATATCAGCGCTGAAATCATGGAGCTTCACCACGCCAAACACCATCAGGCCTATGTCAACGGCTACAACCAGGCCGAGGAAAAGCTGGGTCAGTCGTTCCAGGGTGGCAACATCACTGAGCAGATTGCTCTTCAGAACGCTATCAAGTTCAACGGAGGCGGTAAGTAACTTCGCCCATCCGCGGGAGGGCAGAACGGATATGGCTTTTATTGACAAGAGATGCATACTAGGCCACATCAACCATAGCTTGTTCTGGAAAAACCTTGCTCCTAAGAACAACGGAGGCGGTGGCAAGCCCGAGGGTGCCCTGCTGAGTGCTATCGAGGCCGAGTGGGGATCGTTTGACGATTTCAAGGCCAAGTTTAACGCTGCTGCTGCCAGTGTCCAGGGTATGTTAACAGGATGGGGAGAAAAAGGGCAAACAATTATGCAAGCACGCGTGTACGCATAATTCACACATTTCACTCACGCATGTGTACGTGCGCTATTGTATCTCTTGTTTTTTTTAAATCCGCGGTTCGGCTTATCCCTTAGGCTCTGGCTGGGCATGGCTGGTAATTAAAAAAAGAAAAACGGTATTAAGTTTGTCCGAAAAACGAAGCTCAGTGGCTATTTTTTTTTTTTTTTGCAGGGCTACAACAAGGAGTCCAAGCGCCTTGCGATTGCCACGACTCCTAACCAGGACCCACTGCTGTGTAAGTAGATGCACGTGATAATTAGCCGCATCGAGAGCCTGTAAACTAATAGTCGTGGTCCTACGTGTACAGCCCATGCTCCTCTCTTGGGTGTTGATGTCTGGGAACATGTAGGTTTCTCTTTCTTTTCCAACTTTTCCACGCCTTTTTTTTTAACAGCACCGATCGGTTGATTTGTAGGCCTATTATCTCCAGTACAAGAACGTTCGCCCCGATTACCTCAAGGCTATCTGGGAAGTGATCAACTGGAAGGAGGTCAACGATCGTTTCACCAAGTCTCAGTAGAGGCGACGTGCACTCTGTCTTTGTACAAATAAAAATATGTACCAAAAAGAGCATTACAAGGGAAAGGTTTTTGGGGGAGAGGGAGTTGGCGCTGGTTGAAAGATGCGCAGCATTTTCTTGTGACCAAGGTCGATCCTGATGAAGTGCGGAGAAAGATTCTACACCGAACGCGGCGATCATCGGCCGTTCATTGGCTGCGCCGTCGATCAAGGCCCTTTCTTACATTTTTCTTGTGCTTTCCTGACTTGGGCGTTTGCTCTTTCTCTCACTTTCCCTTTTTCTCCAAGCTTCACTTCCTCCTTCACCATGTCCTCTGCACTTGCGCTCCCAGTTGCCAACAACGACCATTATATGTTGTCGCATCGACCGGCAACGAGGCGACGGCCAACGCATCCCGACAGGCGACGCGATACATTTCAGCTCCTCCAGGTGATGATTGAGGAAAACAACAAGCGGATACAACGAGAGCGAGAGGTTGTCGACCCACCCGAGCATCGACGACGATCCTCACCAAAGCTTCCCGCACTCTTAACAAACAAAGACGCAGCGTCTGCGTCTGAGGCCAATACCCCCGAACACACACTCAATAAACCCTTGGTAAGGTTCGCCACGCCACCGTCGCCAACGAGAGCTGTTGCCAGACGAACCTCGACGACCATGGAAAAGCTTCGCAATTTTCTGCACTTATCACCATCATCTTCATCACGCATCAAGGCGTCCCTTCCTGTCTGAGCGCCCCATTCTACTACCCCATAGCATCAACTAGCATCATCCTCGCTCCCGCCCATTTCTGTTCTCTTTCTTCGAAACAAACTCCATCCCATTGTCTATATTTTTCTTATTTCAAAAAAAAATATTCCCACAAAGAGCAGCGAATAACCCTTCCTCTCCCCCTTTTTTTTTTTTACTTTTTCCACGTATCCACTGTACAAAAAAAATTAACATCCCAAGCGAAAAGAAAAAAAAAGAAGTACGCCCGCATCCATTTGAGGGAAAAAAAAAAAAAGATCAAAATTCCCGCCCCTCACTCTTCCCCCATGTCCCCCATACATATACAACTCTAGCATAGTACAGACTGTATTTTTCTTTAATGTCAATAAATGATTCGTCCTAGGATGCGCCGATCCTAAATTTCCTTTTCTGTCCAGACCCGGTTTGTTTCGGTGGAAGATCCCCCACTTTTTCCATGACCTTTTTCTTGTGCAACTCGACAAGGACACATGAAACCCCTCGGTCTTGAAAAGCCGCGGGTTCCTTCGTGAATATCCAAGGAACCCAGAGCGTCTTCCGCCCACACCCCAAAAAACCCATCACTACTGCAAACTAATACCATGGGCACTCTCCCCCCTCCCCTCTGCTGTTTTGCGGTTGCTGGTCCCTACCCAAGACATGGGCTTTTTAGGAGACCAACAAATATCTCTTTTTTATGTACAGTACAATAATATAAGATTTCTAGACTTCTTCGCACTCGCCTTCCTTGAGCGTATAGCTTTCTATTCTTTTCTCGTACCAGTTGTCTTCTCGAGTGAGCTTGGCCCCATAGCCGAGTCCTCGCTTGGCAAAAGCCTTGTAGATTGTGCAATAGTTCTCTCCACCCGTCAAAGCCTTATCGGCTGCGAGGATGGCATCGCGCGCCTCGACGAAACCGGGGTTGCAGGGCTGTAGGGCCATGCCGTCCAGGACCAGTTTCAGAGCAAGTGTATTGCCGTGGGATCGGATATAGTCCAGAGCGGGGCCGAGATCGCCGTCCGCGCCGGGCAGCGGCGGGAACCATTCGGCCGTATACCCATGCTTCCCGACGAGGGCCCAGTAGACCTCATAGAGCATTTCGGCCCACACCTCGCCCTTGGCATGCACACCCCAGTAGTCGAACCGGTCCATGATAGCATATGTACTCGGGTTGGTCTTCATGCTGGTCGAATACTAGGAGAAATGAAGGTTTTTTTTTTGAGTTTCATTGCGCAATCTTTGATGCCACATCACAAGTGCCCCCCCCCTTTTTTTTTCTTGTGTGTATATATATATATACCTTGTATTTGCGGATACCTTGTCCTCCATTGGCCCAGTCGCCCATGCCAAACTCAGATTCGGGCGTGTCGTGTTCTGTCATCCGGATGATGGTAGCGACGAAATCGCCCCAACCTTCGCCCATGCCTCCGGCCTCACCCCAGCCAAGGCAGCTGCTATCCTTCGGACCACCCGTAAGGCGATTCGAAACACCGTGGGTGTATTCGTGAATGACGATGCCGCTTTCAAAGTCTCCATCGCGCATCGGTTGGGTCTGGTCCCAGACATACATGCGCATTTTTCCATGGCGGCCGTCGGGCGGTGTAGCAAAGTTGGCATTATTGCGACCTTGGGAAGGTGGGGTGGGGAATTGGGATGAATGTCCTTTTTTTACTCTCTGTGCCTGTGTCTGTCTCACCTGATCCATCTTGGGCATTGGCAATGACTGCGTCATTGGCACAATCGTCGCCCTTGCGACCGCGGCCAAGATTATCCTGCTGGAAATTGCCGGCCTTTTCATCGAATCCATATCGATAATACAGATCATGGGCCATGTTGACCCAATAGAACAAATTGGTCACTGCGGCATCCTCGTATTGGATGGGCTGCTGGGACACAAAGTCGGCTGTATAGTTGAAGATCACGTCGCCAGTGTCGTAATCAATCTTGCCGCTCGGACGGTAGTTCTGCTCCCAGCTGTAGCCGCCGTCAGGATTGGTATGTGTGTAGGCGTTATTGCCGATCGTCACGTTGAAGGTCATCATATGCCCGCTTTCGTGCGTGCCCTGCGCGTGCCATCCCTCAGGACTGGCGTACCGATCATGCGGGTTCTTGACGAGCACCTGCTGCGTGTCGGACGGGTCATTGTTCCCGAACGGAATCACATTGTAATACGTGGCGGCGTCGGCCACCCAGTCTGCTAACGCGCCCAGTCTGCCATTGTCCGCATGGACCTGCGCATGGTACCAATGGTCCTCAAGCTCCATTTCCACGTCCCACACCTCCACAAGATCGCCCGACGCCGCCTGGAGGTACGCAGGCTTGGCTCGCACCGGCGACAGCGTCTGCGGCACATTGTCGATCAGCACGAACCCGTCCGTCAGCGACGTGGTCGTCGTCATCCTGTCCAAGGCTTCGGCGGCAGAATCATGCATCCCCACTTGTTCCATCAGTGCTACGACCGCTTGCTCGGGGCTCAGCTTCAATTGCGCTTGGGTCGTCGTGGTGGAATAGATGACCTGGAGACCTTGCTGGAAAGCCTTCATTCCAAAAAAGTGCTACGCATGAGATCCTGGGAAAACGGGTGGGGGAAAATAATATACTAATAGGGAGGGGCGGGGCAGGTACCTTGACAAACCAAGACCGGTGCTTCGGCCTGAAAAATGAGTCGCCATAGGTGACAATATTGCCGTGCTTATCCACATGGACATTGATTTTGCCGTTCATGACATCAAGGCCGTTCACGCGCTGGCGTACATAGACGTGCGTCATGCCGGTCAGATCGCTGGTGTACGCCGACTCGACATAAAAGTCGCTGTTGACTTTGCTTCGCACAAACTGGGTGGCAATCGATACAGCGTCATCCTGACCCTGAAGCCCGGCTGCAGCACGCAGAGTCATGAAAGCCGCGTTTCTCTCGACCTCGTCCACGAAGGGAGTAAACGTCCGCGGAATGGATGGACCGAACGGAGCCATTGTTGTTGTTGTTGTTCTAGCAATCGGCAGTGCCGCCACTCTCGTTGTTGCCGCTACAGCAGCAGCTATTACAACGAAATGCCATGTAACCATGATGTAGTTGGGACGGAGAAGAAGAAGTAGTAATAAAAATTAGGTAGAGTTATCTTTTTTTTTTCAAAAAAAAAAATAAAAAACGGGGAGAGAGGAAGAGAGAAGGAAAGAGTAAGGAAAAAAAAAAAGAAAGAAACTTCGTGATGGCTTCAATCTTTTACGCCTTTTGGTGGGCTTTTTGTTATCGGTGCTGACGAATGCTTGAAGATTCTACCCACATGACAAACAAGTACCTTTTTTTTTCGTCATCTGCAGGAACTCCGTTGCTGTATAAATTGTTTCATCACAAATAAAATCTCTCTTATCGACAGGGTCCTGTAGGTCAGCATCCCTATTGGGGTGAAAACAAAAGGGCAATCGTTACAATAGGTTATAATTCGGGAAGATGATGTTTTTTGGGGGGACGCATGATTTTATCTCTGTTACATAATTCGACTCACTCACACATATATACATATATATGTATATAAAGGACGTGACAAACGTGCCCACACGTAATGTCTTCCTCGTCCTGCATAAGCATGAAGATAGCGTAAAACGCGTTTTCTCATGCTCTCCTGCGAAAAGATAGGGGTTACAGATGTCATGCAAGCCGCAATGAAGCCCGGCCTTGAGCAGGATGATCCTATCGAGGGAGTGTGCATTTTTGCAGATGTAGCATATTATTCATGAACAAATTTTCCCTCCATCACCGCTTGACATGACACTCGTCTCTTCCGCTTCCACGCCCGCCATCTCCTCCTTCCCCCCCCCCAAAAAAAAATCTCATGCACTCTCTGTGTATCTGTTATGATTGTTTCCTTGGGTACAGATGTCCCAATTCCCGTTTGTTTACTCAAAAGACAGCAAGGACAAAAAAATTAATCTCCTTAAAGAAAAAAAAAAAAAAGATGGCATTCACATGATCCCGATGATAAAGGCATATCTGCAATGATTGGTTTAGCCGCGAGTTCATCATCATCATCTACCCACGTGTTGAACTACATAGACCGTCAGGGGTTGTCGTATTTAGCTTTTGCTGAGCTAGATATGCCAACCATGCTTTTTCTTTTATTATCGTCAGCATGAACAGTAATTCGGCGTGAAGGCAGAAACCTCAGCCGTTTAGACAGTGTGTAGGACATAAGGCTGGCATGGTTTTTTACAGGCTTGTCTGTTAATCTAATTATTACCAAAAAGAAGAAGAAAAGATGCACATATACAGATGATTGCTATTAATTCCATATTACCCTATTTATCAGCGAGCAAGAGAAAGGAGGGGTTGGGTGATGAGAGTCAGGTCGAGCAAACTGCTTGAAACGCAAACGATGTCGTTATTTTTTTTTCGCTTGCATAGGCTGCAAACTTACATTACTTGTCTTTGATCCAGCAGGAAACGTTCCCTTAATCACCAATGATCCCATCCAAGTAGAGAGACATGCTTGGCTACGATTGTCAGCGCTATTTCGGGGATGGACTGCATTACTGATAAATATTTCTATCGCAGCCACCACCGGTAGATTCGACTTTGATGGGGGGGTGGGTTTGTGGACAAAACTTTGAGCAAATAGGTTGGTCATTCAAGTAAATAAAACGTGACCTACGATCTTTTTTTTTTTGAAAGGGCGAAAAAGAGAGAGAGAGAGGGCACACACCTCATCCGAATGCCATAAACTAACAGAACCAATTTCTGCGAATCAGGGTTCTTTTGCTAAAAATTATTTCTACAAATAAAGCCCTTGTTAGGTTTCAGGGAATGCTGAGATAGATGTATATACCTCTGGAGCAGTTGAGTTCTTTTGCTATGGAACCCGTTTTCAATAGCCGATACCCTCCTCCTCGTTTGAATCACTCGCAACCCCCCCCAACCCGTCCCCACGTTCAAGATAGCGGCAGCTTGCCCAGATCATGCGGGAGAAGAGCATTGTCATTTATCTGCAGAATGCCTGCACAGAGCGCAAAAAAAGCGCTCATCGAGAGTTACTCGCATACTTACCTGCTGCTCTTTGAAAATGCCTGATTTCTAACTCCAATAAAGTTTTTGGTGTTGCTGTAAAAGCAAGTAGTTCCTGAGCTACTGGTAGAATCCCAAAACAACCTCCGCCCAAAAAAAAAGCAAGGCAAATGCCCAAAAAATTTTGTAAAGCTATTTTTTTTCCCTTTTGTCTTACACCATTTATGCCACCTAGTAAGTTGGCCGACTTGGAGAATTGGGGGCCGAGGACGAAGGATTTTCGGAGAGGGGGAAGGCATTTGTGTACAAGACGATGCAGAAAGAATCAAGGCCTGTTGAAGTTTGCTTAATGTTGGATTTTCAATCCTGTAGAAAAGAAATCGCTTGCCGATCAGCTCGCTGATCTCGAATCAACTGCCCCCAGAGGTAATAACCATAATGACACTAAACGTCATGAACCGATCTGATCCGACTTGCTGTCATTTCATAGATTATGATCCTGAAGACATTGCCGAACCAGTGCATGAGCACGAGCACGGCCAGGAGCAGGATCAAGAGGATATCGAGAAGGCACGCGAGCATTATGTCAGCGTCGGAAAGAGCGCATTGCGATCAAAACAATTCTTGCTTGACGATCCCCGCTATGCTGGCAAGCGCACGAGCCGTAAAGATTTATTCTCGGACGACGAATTCGATCAGCAAGAAGAGAACGGTTCGGACAACGAATCAGAGCATGGCAGTAAGAGCAGCAGCGACGATGAGGAGAATGCTGAGTGGGCAGGTCTGGGAAGCGAACAAGACGACGAAGATGACGATGAGGAAAGGGATTCTGAAGAGGAAGAGTCTTCTGAAGAGAATGAGGGCGAGGAAGACCAAGGCGATAGCGCAGTCAAGGAGCAACTGCAACGGATACAAGAAGAGGAGAGGTAGGCCTGGTCTCGCTTCATCCACGTGCGCGTACTTTTTTTTATTTACCCGCCAACTCGCTGTCTCATGCTGTACGATAGAGCGATGATCAGCAAAATGTCGCAGAGCGCGCAAAATGACATTGAAAAGGGAAACCACGTTCGCGAGCAGCTAGTGAGTTTTCTCGTCAGTAGTGGTAAAAGGATCTAGGTTAACATTTATCGTGATAGTCCTTGTGGGAGCGTTTTCTCGAAAGCCGTATCCGCATTCAAAAGGTGGTGGATCTAGCTAATCAACTGCCGCAGGTAATAAAAAAAAGGGGGGGTGGAGGATTGTATGTGTGTATGTGCTGAACTATTTATCATGTAGCATGATACATGGCCCGATTTTTTGGCTAAAGAAGAAGGAGTCGAGCCAGTCCTTGATGAAGCCAAGAACCAGTTGCGCGATACGATCGATGAGCTGATTAACCTGCGAACAGGAATGTTCGCGGAGAATGATGCTATTGAATTCGGTGATCATTCATGGAACAAGCGAAAGCGATGTTCTGATGATGATGAATATGTTGATGCCCTTTGGGATGATATTTCAGCCGTGAATGAAATGTGAGCTGTCAGTTCATCTTGGCGAAAGAGAGACGCGATCACTGACTCTGGACATATTAGTTTCTTACCTTACCGCAATACAACGCTCGAGAAATGGAGTAACAAGGTTCAAGCGGCCTCGAGCGTACGGCTCAATAAGAAGTTCAAAGCATTTGATCAGGTACGTTAAAAAATGCAATGCGGCTCCTCCTGGGCTAACTCGGTCTGTAACATGGGTATGTCCATGTATAGAATATTATGACGCAAATCGACAATACGATGGCCGACAAAGAACGACTTCTTCGACGGACGCAATTGCAACGTGTCGAGTACAAAATCCTCGGCAAGCAGGAGAAGGCAAGCGATCAACTGGCTAAGGAAGAACAACAACAACAACAAGAGCAGCAGCAGCAGCAGCAGGATACCACCAGCAAGGCAGATCGACACTTGCAAAACTTTGATGAAGAAATATTTGACGATAATGATTTCTACCAACAGCTTTTGCGTGAGCTTATTGATGCACGCATGGTTGATACTGATGATCCGATCAGCAACGGCATGCGTTGGGCTGCACGCAAGAGCATTGAGGGTCAGCAGAAGAAAAAGAAGAAAAGAGTTACCTTGCAAAGTTTACGAAAGAGCCGAACGCTCAAGTAGGTGAATCATTATTGTCCTCAAAGTACTTTGTGACTCACGATCTCTTATCTATAAAGGTTTGATCCTCACGAAAAGCTGCAAAACTTCATGGCGCCTGTTCCTGCGGGAACATGGCACGAGGAAATGATCGAGGAACTTTACACGTCCCTTCTGGGGCAGAGAAAGAACCTTCTCGACGAGTCGTCGACTACCACTCTTACTGCATAAAAATACTCCAACCCAATAAATTCATCGCACGTTTCTACTGTAAACCAGATGGCCCCTCCCCAAAGAATAAAGGCCGGAAAGGAAAAACTCCGGCTAATTACTTCTTTTCGCGCTCATTTTCGTTTTCTTTCTCTTTCTCTCTCTCTGGTCTATTTACAATTGCAATGTGGTTGAGCGATCTCCAAAGTATGTCGATGGATGGGTGAAAATACGGTCATTGAAAGTCATTCTTGAACGTCAACATCTCTGGCGGATGGCGCGGGCGGCTCTGATCCTCCTTTTTATGCGTCATGTAGAAATCGGTGTTGGTCTTACGGCGTTCGGCGTCTTTTTCATGTTCCTTGGCGTCTTCCTGCTGTTTGATGCGGGACTGATGGCTATTGGCAATGTAAAAGAATGGCAAAAAGACTTGATGGATGACAGTTTACTAATGAGCGTTTTTGATGAAAAAAAAAACACACACACACAAACCAGATTTTGTTTTTGAGCGGTATTGGAGCGATTATCGGTCCAAGAAGCACGCTGGTGTTCTTTACGCGCCGCGAAAAGCTCCGTGGCACGATCTGCTTTTTGGGAGGCATCTTTTTAGTCCTGACAAAGTTCCCCATCCTGGGCTTTATTCTCGAGGTGTTTGGCTTTCTCAACTTGTTCGGGTATAAAAGACTTTCTTCATCTTTTCGCCACCCACCCCGTTGTTTTTTTTTTGGGCTCACATATGCGGTGGGATGCCTTTCTAGTGATTTCTTCCCTGTGGTTTTCGGCTTCATGAGACGACTGCCCATCATTGGCCCTGTGTTGAGCCATCCTGTGATATCCCGAGTAAGTTTCCTTGTCATAAAGCAAAACGGTGAGGGTCCGGACTAAAACAACACATGTATAATAAATCATGTAAAGTTCATGCCACGCGAATCAAGAACCCGGGTCTAAAGAAGATGGGTGTGTGGAATAGGATGGTTGTTGTACATAGCTTTTTTTTTTACTTTTACTTTATTTTCAAAAATAGACAACACATTTGAAAAAAAAAAGGACAAGTCTGTTAAACAAGCAAATATATATATATGTAATAGTAATATACCCTTGGAGACAATACAAAAAAAAAAAGAAAAGAAAAGGAAAAAAGACAAAGGGGGGGGTGGGATATACGTTAAAAGTACTGTATAAGGAATAAAAAGGATGGATTTTGAAGCGGGAGTTTCTTTTTTTTTTTGCGTGAATAATACTAGGTGTAGATGATATCAGATTCCCCTCTTTGCATTGAGGGGAAGAGGGAGTTTGTGGGATGGGATGGGGCTTCTTTTTTTTGTTTGTTTTAGCTTCTTCTTCAAACTTGCGCGCATGTACACGTTCGAAAGCTTTGGGTTGTGGGGAAGGGAAAAAGATGAATTGGTATGTTGCGAGAGAGAGAGGGAAAAAAATAAACAGAAATCAAAGTCAATAGTAAGCCGAAGTGCTGGCCTGGGAATGGCTTCTGGCGACAGAGGAGAGCATATAGGGATGATGAGGTGGCGGTGGCGGGTGAGGAGCTGCGTATGGCTGAGGCGAGGGCGGCGGTCCGGACGAGGGCGTGGGCGGTGTCATGACCATTGGAGGCGCCAAGGGTGCGTGCATGGGCATCGTGTAGTTTGGGTAGTAGGGATAAGAGGAGTACTCGCCCCCGTTACTGCTTCCATTGCTGTTACTTCCGTTTCCTTGGTGGTGACCGGCCCCATTGCCGTTTGCCATCATCGGGGGAGGGCCGTTGTATGGCGGTCTTCCTCCAGAGAGGGGCGGCGGAGGAGGAGGAGCAGCCATCGGGTGGTGGTGATGATGGGGATGGTGCTCGTTCGTTGGTGTGTGTGGAGGCGGAGGAGGAGGCGGAGGTGCTGCTTGCTGGTGCTGCTGCTGGTGTTGCTGCGGCTGGTGTTGCTGGCGTTCCTGGTTATCCGTGTAGTGGCCGGGGCTTCTGCCCCGGACAACGAGCGGAGCAGACTGGCAAGAGGCGATCTTGATCCGTTCGCCGTGGTCGGTCTCGGCGTACAAGTCACACACGCACACGTAGTACTGCTGGGCCGCCCGTCGCTTGCCATTGTTGGCTGTAGCCGTCTTGAATTGGATTCGTTCAAAGGTGACGATGTTCTGGTTTGTTCCAACCGAGCTCATCGACAGGTTGCCGCCGGGCGTGATGGGTTTCGGGAGAGGCGTGGTCTGGGGCCCCTTGTCCCGCTTCGGCGTATGCTGGACGAGTTCGATCCGCTTGTCGGAATTCGACACTCTGGCCCAGATGCCGAGCAGGAAATGGCGAACCGGGAAAAAGCTGCCGTCCTCCTTGCGCACTAGGCACTGGGGCTCGTGGTCTGTGTAGTAATGATTCATGCCATGGATCGAGAACGCAGAGCTGATTTGGAAGTAATTGCGTCGGTAGCATGTCCAGTCGTTGTCGGCTAAAAAGAAGCCACGGTCCATCTTGCTTTGGATCCGTACAGTAAGGCTAATCAAATAGGGTACGTGTGAGTATTTTTTTTTGGGGGGTTTCAGGCAATTCCTATGCCACCCCCTAGCTTCCCGCACCAACACTCCCCACCCCCCCGCTTGCTCTTACAGGTTAGTTCGGTCCATCCCATATAGATTATCAAACGGCTTTGTAGAGCTGAAGAATGGACCAGCCTCGGGAGGAAACAAAGAGTCGCTGCGTCCACGCTTTCTCGTCACACCCATGAACGGTGATGAATGAAATGATGGCGTAGAATAGGAATTTCTGGTCGGTGATGGGTCGGTCGCTGGGCTTGGGCGGGGCGTGCTGGGTTGAGAAACGGCAATCATTCTAAAAAAAATAGATCATGAGTTTCAGTGTGCTCACTTGCTTATGATACATAAGCCCAATTCCCCGACCCCAACTTTTTTTTTTTTTGCTTTGCCCTTTACTTTTCCTTGGACTTACCCTGGGAGTCTTGGGTCAGAGCTCGGCGAGGATGCTTGATGACTACACGTTCGAATAAATAAAAATTTTGTCGGTGAGTAACAATAGTCCCATTTTGTGTTGCCATGGTTTTCATATGATATCCGCGTACAAAGGGGTAGAGGGGAGGGGCACTTTTTTTTTTTTTGTTCGGTGGTACCTGTCGCACGAAACGATGGTAGGCAGCAGTCCGCGCATGATTGACAGCAAACCCCCACTCTCGCGCTTACGTCTCAGATAAGGTAGATTGTGCCAGCAGTAGGAGAGAGAAAGAGTATGTGTGTAGGTGTAGCGCGCACGCCTCCCAGATCCATACACCCCCAGGCAACAGCAAACGAAGGAAAAAAAACAAGGACGATGACTTACATGGGTGGATGCACAGGCGCGCCCTGGGAGAATGGATGAGGTGGGTAACCATGATCCATATGTGGATATAACGGTACGGACGATTGCATCGGGCCCTCTGCAGCAGATGGACTGGGCAGGGGATTGGATTGCATCTGCCACTCTTTTGAATCCTGTACCGAGTTCATTGTTGGATCGAGGGAGAAGGAAACGAAAAGAGGTGGAAAAGAGAAAGGGGAAAGGATTGGGGGAGAAGGGCGGTTTCGTTTATGGGCGTACAAAAATAAAAAGGTTGCGGACTTTTTTTGAGGGCAAGAAGCGCAGCAGCCAAATAAAAACACGGGGATTTTTTTTTTTTTACACAAAAACTTTTCGTCCTGGTGATAAGCTTGCTTTGGCAAAAATATCAAAAGGAAATCGAGGACAGAAGAGATATGAACAAGGATTTTGAGGGGCCTTATAGCCTTTTTTTTTTACAGATCGGCATATAAAACTGCATTAATAAGGTTACAGTGCATATCGGTGAAAAACCCGCTCTATTAGGTTTCCCATATCAGTCCGGCCGGTGGCCCTTTTGCACCTGGCTCTTGGTTTTCTAGGATAAGCCCGGTCTTCTCTCTCGTACGGGTCTTTTTTTCTTGAAGTAACCGAGCGCTTCTGCTCCTGTACAATGATGATCTAGCGACACGAATCGCGTGGACAAGGTCATACTGTGTTTGTTGTAAAACACATTACGGAGGGGAACAAGGTAGTGATTGCTATTGTGTGTATATATGTTTCCTGTTTTCGTTCCCCTCTCAATTCAGTCTAACCGGATTCTAGTCATCCGAGGCATCAGTGGAGACGAAACTTTCGTTTTTCCCAAAGTCACACTTTTTTCTCTGGGGGACGCCATCATCGGCCTGCGCCAATCGCTACAAAAGAGGCCATATGAAAACGGCAATATCCGCCAAAGCTGGAATGACAAAAAGTGCTGCTGCTGGGATTTTTGTCTGTCTTCTCCACATCCGCTTTTCTCCACCCTACCCGTCCCCCCCCCAATCCTTTCGTGTATGTGTTCCTCCCCCCAAAAAGAAAACCAGAACAGAAGATAAGGGAATTACCAATGCACACGAGAGAAAAATGGTAGAGCAAAACAAAACTCCAGAAGGTAACCTTGCTTGCTGCAGTCTGTGCGTCCTCCGCTTTTCGATGTATCACCATGACTTCAAGTGTGATTTCAGAGTCATCAAGGATAACCATCGACAAGAGGAGGGGAGAATGGAAAGTAGATTTTTTTTGGGGGGGATAAAGAAAGGGACCAGACATGCGCGCTCTTTTGAGCTCGTCTTTCCGAAATTTGACTCGGGAACTAATCTTTCTATCGCTTTCTCTTTTTCATCGTGTGCTCGATCTTTCCTCTGCAAAAAAAAAAAAAATATTTTCACGGGCGTTTTTTTTTTTATCCAAATCATTAAAGTTATGCTGACGAACTGAAGGGAGGGCAAAAAAGTGGGTCAAGAAATGATGAAATCTTGCAGTGACTTGACGAGATCCATTCGCTTCTTGCGGGTAGTGTGCACGGGTGATATCACTGTTCCAAGCTGGGAAAGATGCTTCCCAGCGCACTAATCTCACCATAATGCTTTTGGGACACTCCTTTTCTGTGCGCAAAAGGACCCCCCCCCACTCTGTCTTACACAACCACTGCCTTACACCAGGCCACGCTATGGTTACAGCAGAAAATTCTGGAATCACTCTCTCTCCCTTTGTCAACCTGAGAAGCATCCCACATGCTGCTTGTGTTGGTGCCGCCAAACTGGCAATTCTTTGTGTATTGTGTGTGACAGTCTTGGATGGGGGGAGTTGAGGATGAGGTAGGAAGCGAGAAAGTAAGATGTTGTACAGTACGGTGCAAGAATTACCCCCTGCTACGGATGAACTAAATCTAGCATATATTTCTCATCAATAGATAATTTTTGAGCCATGTGCTTGCATAGAATGACCTAAAGTCTGGTCGTCTACTCGCAAGGAAGAGCGATGGAATTACGCATCATCCGCTCCGAGACTTGGTCGTTCATAGTATGCCTTTCCTTGATGTGAAGTCATCGCTTTGACGTGATACTCCCCCAAAGCTTCCTTCAATTTGATCATTGTGAACCCAGACACAAAGGATCGACCGCACAAAGCGCCAGGAAGCTGATGGAGATCCTCGCCCTTCAACTGCATGGATGGGATACACTAACCTCGACTATTACGTATGAACCAAACACTCGAAGGAATCTATCTTTGGAACGTGAGGAATTCCAGCATCTTCATTATGCTTAGTTCGGAAATATCGTTCATGTCGAAAAAGTAGGTGGCGTATTTCCGTTGATTTGTATCAGCTGAGAACACATAAGGCATCCTTGTGAATTAGCTCTACTGTATTAGATGCCACAAACATGCACTATTTTCCAAAATCGCCTTTTGCCCAATGATGGCAAACCAAATGTCACATGCATACACGAAAGGTGTCGCACAACAAAAAGCTTCCATCTCTATAAAATTTCGTTCCTTTTGACTCTTTCTGCTTTATGTACTTTACATCTTTTTTGTTACAAACATGGCCAAGGTCATGTCGTTGATGAAGAAATGTACTTTCTGCAATCCGTTTATTCTCACACTTGAATATCTGCGGAGCCTATCTTGCAGACATAACTCTGATCTTACTGCCACACACATTCCCAAGCAAAAGGATCCAGACACTCGGATGAAAGAAGCGGGGATCAAGCGCAGTTACACAGCGTACACGGACCAAGACAAGGTCTGATTTTTCAAACGGATGTTTGAGAGGGCCTTGAGTGCATCAGCTGCTGCTAGGAATCCATGTTCGTTCGGCCCAGCGAAGGGCATTACAGTACAATATGTGAAGGACCCTGACAGCATCTTTAAGAGACCTAACGCGAGGGGATGGCTCGCGTATTCTCAATCAAGGGCACAAGAGCGTCTTGACTGGGTGCGCAGATGGGACAGGACCCGACATCGACTTTGAAGAAGCCGAGGATATCGGTGTGCTTATTTCCACCGTACTCGTCTGAAATCAATCCGATTTGGTCGTTGTCAAGAGCAAAGTAAAACGCAATAGGTTCTTGGCAAGCGAGACATTGACGATCCGAATCAGTGAAGCATCCAATAGCTTAAAGCTGGGTGATTTCGACGGTTTCGTTTCTCATCCTTACCGAAGTTTAGCCAAATGTCGTAACAGACAGCAGCTGTAATGTGCCTTTCCGAGTACACCGCAAATCTAAGTAGAGTATGCGACGTTGAGTTACAATCCTATCAGTCTGATATCTCCGTGCATGGTACCAACTAATCACTGAGCAATATCATAATAATGATGTTTAAAGAGTTAGCTTTCGTTGTTGATTATTACGAGTATGTGCAATGGTACTGATCGAGGACGAAGGTAGATTAAGTGGTTGCGGGTGTAACAATGAATACTAATAAGAATCGATGGTATGCACAAGATAGCCATGGCCTCTGAAGGCGCAAAGGGGCGTGATTGCAGAAGCTGGTGGTTGACGAAAGAGTATCCTCATCAATATATCGGAAAGCGGAGTCGAATGATAGGAGGTTGTTGTTTCAAAAGGGAAGGATGATTTCTGCAAGTTCCTGCCCGAGTTCAATGAGGCTTGCTTTTTGAGATGGAGCAAGGAGATTTTTGAGAGGCTTTGTCGAGGCGTTTGGGCTGCTATGATGAAGATTTGCTAAAACCAGCTTGATGATATTAATGTAACGGTGGGGCGAAGAAGGTCTAGGCAGCGAAAACAGAGCAGTAGAAACCCCTGCCGTCACTACGAAACCACGATAGCCTCTTATTATCAAGCCAACAAAAGGATTCCTTCGAGGGGCAAATCATAAGGCAAAATTGATACCAGGAAGACGCACCAATTATTGATTACATCATGGGTTTTCGATACTGAACACTTGAGGTATTGTATATGTTGCAAAATAAAGTTAGAGCTGATTAAGAATAGGACTTTGTAAGACGGGAATAAAACAGGTGCTGAGCATTATTGTGTATTCATACTAGCTTGAATGGTTAAGGATATGTGTATAATTTCTAGTCGACAAATTGGCTTATAATATGTATGTAAGCTTGGCTTCGGGGATAATGTAGTTTGAGGCACTGACTTTTATCTCAATGTATCAGACGCGCGACAGTATCAAACCAATTCAGCTCTGACATTATCCGCAATTGATCTCGAGTAATGACTATTTGATCGTACAAAGACCTGTGTCTTACAATGGGACAGGTCAAGAATTTGGTCGTGCACACCTGGAAAATCGAAGTTCGCCACCGCTACTCAAAGCGTCCGCATGCCTTCCCAACCAAGGATACTCGCGCAAACCTCAAAATCCCAAAGACAGGACCTATGCTAACAATCATTCCTGGTGCACTCTCTCTCTCCTCTCAAGTCTTCGTTAATATATCCGTTGAAACATCTGAACTCAACAACTCCATCTAAAGCTCCCGTCGCAGAGCAATACACCAACCCATGAAGAGCATCTGATATAGAGCACGGAGGAAGCGTGCACACGGAGAAGAGAAGAGCAATAACTTTACAACACAATATGGGATGGGCACCGCATTTGTAAGGAGTGAAAAAACGCACCTTAGAGATCAGGCCAAATTTTTGCACGATGCAGAGGAAAAGCCCCCTTCTATATTGGCCCTAGAAAACAGATCGATCTTTATACGATGAAAGAAAACCATACCTCTCAGCGCTTTCACAGATGGACCTTATCTCTCAAGTGAAAAGGAAGGTACCCTTATAAAAAGTAGATCGATTGATTTTTGCAAGATGTGTTTTTTTAAAGAAAAACACACGAGTTCTTAGTCCGGTAGTGCACCAAAATTTCGATGGTGCTGTAAATAGGTTCACTTGCAGTCAATGTCTTGCCGATTCCACAAACAGATACATGACTTGTGCTGGAGCAGCTTGAAGAAAAAAGCTTACCGTCTCGTTCCTCGTCGAGGCCATGGGTTCATCAGATGCAGAGCAATTTGTCGCAGCAGATATCACCCATTCGATGCAATATATACGCAACGTAAGGAATGATTTTTGGTTTGGCGGATGTTTATGCCTCCCTCTTTTCATTATACAACATGGGTCCCTCGACCGCTAAAAGTAAAAGGCAAGAACCCTATTTTCAGCATGATTGGTAATAAGCATGAATAGTTTAAACCATGGGCCCGGGCTTTAACGCTTTTCGCTGATTTACTAATGCAGGGCAAATGGCTCCTTACTCCCAAGAGGGATGTCCACAAAGATCCGAGCAAGATATTGAATGTTCTGTAGGCCGATTTCAACTGTATCATCGTGGGAGGGAGGAGGTTTTGAGGTGTCTGGTGGCAACCAAAGTCGTCTTGTGAGGAGCTTTCAATATTTTTTGTTTTAAGAATGGGTCATCACCGGTTATGTCTGTGCGTGCGGCGTTTGTAGTGACTTTGCTTGTTTTGGTAATTGGGTGTGTCACGTATAAAGAAGACCGGTTTTTCTTTTTTAGCCCCTCTCTCTTTGTGTCCCACCCATCCTCATGTCAAACATTGTTATCTCTGGTTTCAAGAGCTCGGCTTTGATGGACGAGCTCAACAAGTCCCTCGACAGATTCTCCGTAGACGAACGCCAACAATTGATCAAGCAGGTGCGCCCACTTTCACGGAAACGGGAAAAAAAAAAGACTGACAAGACGGTTTTAAAAAAAAAAAGATCAATGGCGTGTTTCAATTTGTCATCAAAAACAAGCAAGGTAAAGAGGAGACCTTCACCGTCGATGTCAAAAAGGAGGGCAAGGTAGTCCGCGGTAAGGGCAATACCAAGGCGGATGCTATCTTATCCCTGAAGGATGAAGACTTTGTTGCTTTGGCCACTGGCAAGTTGAACGGTAAGTATTCGCCCTCTGCAAAAAAAAAAAATTGAGACCCAGCCGGAAACCTGACTGCCACCCCCCTTTTTCGTGATGGATAGGTCAAAAGGCATACATGACCGGCAAACTCAAGGTCAAAGGCCAAATTATGCTGGCCATGAAGCTCGATAAGATCTTCAAGACTATCAATCCCGTCGCCAAACTCTAGATCTCTTCTCACCCCCCTCCCAGCCCTTCCGGCATCTTGTGCGATTCTTAGACAACACCGCCGTCCACTCCAGCAGGCATGGATCCGCACGCAACCGTAGCCGCTGGCGGCAGCAATCGCTAAAATAAAGAGTGCTTAATCTCAGTTTTATACAAATGTCGAACTCCTTCAAGAATACAGAACCATACGTAGTTTCGACTACCAGCGAGTCAAGTCGATCGCTGTCTTCCCCCGTCTTTCCAAATCGCTGGCAATTTACAAATATCTCCACCGCCGCAATTCCCTTCCCGGGGAGCGGGTGCGGGGGGAAAGACATGCAGCTGACGTATTTTACATGGGGTTGATCTGGAACAAAGAAAAACTTACTACTCGAAGGCGGGCTTATTGCGCATTCAAGCCACGACTTAAAAACGCGAGGAAAGGGCGAAAGACGCGCTCGCGGGAACGATAATTGGGTAAAACGCGTTCCTGAAAGCGTGCTCTTTTCACTTTCCGTTTCCTTTTTTTTTTCGTCATTGAAAAGCTTTCGCCATGAGTGCCAAAGAGACAGGCTCCCTGTCTTCCAAATCCGTCCATACCTATGGACACACTGCCCTCATCTATAAAAATGGCGGAACGTAAGGACGAACACACATATGCAACGTTCTTTTCTTTCTCTTTCTCTCTCGGTCTCTCGCTTGCGGGTTCAAAACTGACTATCCCCCCTTTTTTTTATTTTGCATGGCCGGGTGAATAGCGAGATCGTAACGGGCGGTAACGATTCGCTCGTCGTTGTCCATAAAAGCGCGGACATCGCAGAGACTGTCTCGACCTTGACGCAACATGGAGAAGCGATCCTGACGCTAGCGTGCCATGTAAGCAAATAAAAAAACGAAATTACCTCGTACCTTTTTCTCTTGTGCTTTGTTAATGGATTGCAATAAGCGTGATGGGTTTGCGTCAGCAGGCGAAGATGGTGCAGTGGTTGTCTATCGCAACAACGCTTTTGAAAAGTACCTTGTGAGAAGCACGGTTCCCGTTCGATGCCTGTCGTATAGTGCCAGCGGAAAGAAGGTCGCTGTGGCCGGAGAGTGAGTATTGGGTGAAGAAAAAAAAGTAGAGAGAGATTGAAGACTCAATTTTTATGTGTGTTGGGTGTGCGTGTGTGTGTGTGTGGATGGGCGTGAAAAGTGAGGATATCATCCGTTTGATCCTTGTCCAAGATATTTCCAAAGTGGTCAGATTGGAAGGCCATTCAAAGACAGTCAAATCGGTGGCCTACTCGCCTTCTGACAGTTATCTTGTAAGTCTATGCTGTAACCTGTTTTTTAGACAGGGAAGTGTACTGATTGCTGTTGGGTGCATATATCCAGGTGTCAACGGATTGCGATGGTGATGTTCTGATCTGGGACCTCGAGCATGAGAGCGGCGCTCCCAAATGCATAAAAACACTCAAAGGAGCAATGGGCAAGTCTCAACCAGACTCATCCATTTTGGGAACCATCGCATGGAAACCGGATAGCACACAATTCGCATTTGCTGGACGGCTGTTTGGTAATTTTTTTTTTTAAAAAAAAGGTCTTTTTAACTCGCTAAACATAAAACACACGTAGGCGCATCTATTTATTCGGTTGACGGTTGGATTCAAACAGTATCTCTGGACGATGGCCATTACGATGTAAGGTCAGGAAGGGTGAAAAAAATTCCTCAGCAATTGACGAGAAACGGGCCACGTAAAATAAAATATAGGATATCACGACGCTTGCATGGTCTCCGAACGGCACGTACCTGTGCACGGCAGGTGCCGACAACCAGATTCTTGTGTGGGATGTTGAAAAAAAGGAGATCGTGGCTAAACGGGACAGCAGCGGTATTGTATCTGGGCTTGCATGGCATCCTTCCGCAAATCAACTGGCATTTGTAAGTGCAGCATGACGATGAGAGAGAACGAGAGCTGGCGTTCGACGCTTACGATGGTTTGATATAGACAGATCGACAGGGCCACCTGACTGTATGGAATGAACCTGTTCCGGTGACTCTTGTTCATCCGGCGAGGTCTCAAAAGAACCACTCTGTGCTGGATAGCCTCATTGAAGACGAGGTGACACAGACAAGCGTGGCCAAGCCGCACTCATTGATCCGGGACGAAGCAGACGAAGAGGTCGAGGAAGAGGTCGACAATGATGTGGAGATGATGTCAGACATGGATGATTTCGTGATCGATGACGACGGCGCAGGATACGCCGAGGGTGCGGTGGAACATCCTGCGAAGCAACAACATTCGCTTGCGCGAGGTAAAGGAAATAAAGAGGGACGCGCACACGTCTTTGATCCGGTCATTTTATTAATCAGTCCTGATTCTTTAGGGCCCATCCATCGTCCTACCCATCAGCCACGATTTCAACCCGGAGCGACAGAATTCCGAAGCGTCGACACAACCAATGCCGTGCCTCGCGAAGGCGATCGCAGATACATGGCATTCAACATGTTTGGCGTGATCTACACCATTTACCAAGGAGCCTATTCGGTTATCAATGTCGAATTTCACGATCAATCATCCCACCGAAACTTTCACTTTAAAGACTACACAAACTATACCATCGCTGCGATCGGAAATGAGGGTCTCGTGTTGGGTGTGGCGGGCGGCGATGCGCGCTCGATGAACGACGATGAAGGCGACGACGAGAACACCGAGAAACCGTCCTTGATCCACTATCGTCCATTGAGCAACTGGGCAAATAATGCCGAATGGACGGTCTATCTCCCAAAGGGCGAAGATGTCTTATGTAAGGACAAGCCATCGGACGGGACGGGGAGATATATATCGAGAGGAATACAGAAAGGACTGATATGGAGGCGCGAGAATAGGTCTTGCTATTAACGACGAGTCAGTGATCGCATCAACCTCTGCGGGTTACGTTCGTGTATATACCATCTCCGGGGTACAGGTACATTTATTCCGACTCGAAAACGTCATTACAATGGTGGGACAAGGATCATTAGCCATGCTGGTGTACGAGGTTGGCTCGAACCTGAATGGTAAGTTGAGTTCTACTCGACGGAATAGACCGTGATTGATAAGACTGTTTGTTGTCGTTGGTACGGGATATAGGCGCCCAGAATCTCGAATTCATGCTGATGGATACATTTTCGCAAGAGGTGATCCAAAAAGACAAATTGCCGTTGCAGAAAAACACACAGTTGACATGGATTGGCTTCTCGGAGGGTTTGGTAATGTCTATATACACACACAGAGCTAGAGAGAGAGGAAACCGTCCGCCTTTTTTTTTCATCTACTTATCGGGGTGGTTGTTTGTCTAGCAAGCGGTGATGGCGGATTCACGGGGTATTGTCAGTGTTTTGCACAAACAGCGCCAGTTCGGAAAGTCCGTTTGGGTGCCTATTTTTGACGGTGAGCAGGTGGCCAAGGCCCTGCAACGTGCGGAATGGTACTGGCCCGTGGGCCTGCTGCGCGAGCAGCTCATGTGTGTGGCGCTCAAGGGCAGCCATCATCGTGCGCCGTACTTTCCTCGTCCTCCTGTGACGGACATGGGCCTACGGATGCCCACGGTGCACATGGATACCGAGATTGGCAAGCTGGAAGAGAAGCATCTGCGCATTCACTACATGACACAGCACGAGAAGGACGAGCTTGCCGCTGCTGCGGCGGGCTACGACGATGACGAAGACGGACAGTTTATTCAAACGGACCTTGAGATGGACAAGACGCTCTTGCAGTTGATTCAGGTATTGTATATATATACGCCAACGCACTTGGGACTGACCTCGCCCCCCTCTTTGCATAGATGGCTTGCAAAGATGACAAACAACAGCGTGTTCTCGACTTAACCTATGCCCTGCACATGTCAAGATCAATCGATGCAGCTATCAAGATCGCAACCCATCATAAGCTTTCACTGCTCGCAGAAAAAATAACGCAGATCAAAGAGGTAAACTTTGGAATGTTTGTCTATCACTCGTTTGTATAAGACTCAAAGCATGATGGTAGCGCAAATTCATGGGCACTGCAGGCCCCAAGCGACGTATCTACTCACAATTCACCGATCAAATGGAAGAGGATGACGATTTCTCCTCTAGCAAACGGATGCGGGTGTAGCTGTAGTAAAATATATGATACACAATTTATTTTTCTCTCCATGTACATAGTATATAGTTCTCTTTTTTTTTTAAGAAAAAAAAAAGGTATAAAAACAGGCTCTTTTCCTTCCCCACCTGTATATCTGGGTAGGTTACATCATCAATTTTTCTTCCACGGTGAGCGCTGTCCTGCAGGTCTCGGAGGCGGATGATTGTTTCCTTGCATGTTCTGGTTTTGGTGATGAGGGATGTTCGGCTATGTAGTACGAGTTCAAATGGTGAGTGTGTATAAAATTCATCCTCTCGCGATGCGCATCTGTTTATAGATATATATATACCTTCCGGGTTAACGAGGTAAATGGCACGCTGGAGCCACTGAATCCAGTCCTGTGGATTGGTGGTGCGCATGACGTGTATGGTCGGTGCAATATCCCTGTCGTGGTTAAACGCTGTGATCTGGATGGCATTATTTTCGTCGGGCAGCAAGGCGACCCGCGCCATATGGACCATTTCAATATGGTTCTTGTATTGCAGCTGGTGGGGCGACTTTTTTGATTGGCGGCAGAAGACGATCATGTCGCTGAACAAGATGATAGTCCGTGGTTCTCCTGGAATCGGCTGCTGGCAATGGATCAACTGGCGATGAAGTTTAATGTTGAAAGGCGCACCGACAATCGCGTGGTGCGCAAGAACGACCTGGTCCATATTGTCCATGGCCTGCAACCTATTTTGGGATGCAAGAAAAAAGAATGTGTTACACGCATGTAAGTGAATCGGGAGGACATCACGTGACGTAGAATCAATGGTATATGTCCTTACATGTGTTTAACGCGGTCGAGAATTAGGAGCATGTCTTGTCGACATTGGGTCAGATGCGCATAGTCAGGATGTAATGGCGAGGTATGTTCGACAAGTTTGCTTATCAGCTGGGCGTATCGGCTTGGACAGCTAGCAGGGAGTTGGAGAAGCGAAGGCAAAGTGGCCCCTTCAAGAGATGGGTCAAGATGAACAGTCTAACAAACAAGAGAGGTGTTTGCATCGTTTTACTCGATGGGATGATGTAAAATACAAACGTACATCCATGAACTTCCTGAAAGCTGGAAATTGGCGCAGTTGCTCATAGGTGGTGATGGCGAGTCGATAGTTTTCAAAATATGCTTCGTAGAGGTGGATGGATTGTATCTTTTTTTTAAAAAAAAGAACAGAAAATGCGAGTGAGTCTCTTGCATGCAACGGATACGAAATGGATTTTTACCCATGACTGGAAAATGTCAGACAGGATTTGCGTTGGACCCCATATACGTAAACTGCGAGGGCGGACGAGTTATAATTTAAGCTTTCTTTTCCGTAGCCGATCCTCTTTCTTTTTACCGTTCTTCCAGGTGCCGCAGTGTCCTTCTTTGGAGAGACAGAATATCAAGCATGTTACCAAAGAGGCAACCAATTTCACGCTCAGTGCAAATCATTCTGTTTCTCGTGGTCGTTAGATCGGCCTGGCCTTTATTGTCGACAAGAGGTTTCATGAACTTGGTGAGAATCAGCTTGAGATGAGCATTGTACTGACGTTCGGATTGATGGATTTGCTTGACAAGCTGTTCTCGCCTTCGAAAGTTGATCTCATTCGCTAAACATGGCGTTGGGGGCTAGTGAGAACATGAAACAAGGCGCTTCGGCGCTGGATGACAAGAAGGGGGGGAGGGCGGAGATTCTCACCGATTAATCCTTTGTCGTCCTCGTCGTCATAGCCGAGATGGTCGATCATCTCAAGTGCTTCGATTGAAAAATCATGCGGAAGCATGAGACTCATATGAGGATGGGGCCGGCGTGCAAGAGGATGATTATACACTGTTGAGCCGGTGCTGGTGCTGCTGATAGGAGACACTGGGCTGAGTGGTTCTGCTGGATCATTTTTGCTTGATAGGCTACTGCCGATGCTCAACGCATATGCAGAATTTTGACTCGTGGTACTGGAAGCCCTTTGGATAGAGAAGTCGTCTGCCGCGCTATGACTGTACATGAGTGAGGAAGTGGATGGTAGTAAGAAGAAGGAGAACAAGCAGTGAGAAACAGTCAGAAGATGTATTAAAAGCTATTCAACCTCAGATGACCACAAATCCAAATATGAGATGCCCTTCCCATCTTCTGAGAAAACTGGCCTAAGAATCCCATATGATAGTCCGGGGTAAATTCACACACACACATATAAACACATAAACAAACAATTACTTTCGCACCCTCGTCTAGCTCAACGTGCTAAGAGCAGCATACGGATAGGAAACAGGGTAGAAGTCGCAGAGGTAACCTTTACTCTTTTTCTTTTTCCAGAAAATCATTGATTTTTGGTGACGGGAACTGTGGGGAAATGCATGATTCTTTTGTCACCCCCGGGTCATTATTTCCTTTTCTAGCCCCACAAAGTTCCGCAGAGAGATGACACGCTCGTTTCCCAATCTACCTGTCACCTCTCGCATTTTCCCTCTAAGCACAATGATCTACAATGGGTATAGCTTTTTATAGGAATTCGCCAAATGCTCGAATCAGCCTCGACCAAAAAAAAAAAAAAAACTCGCGCGGGAAGGAACAATCATCCGTTCCGATGGGTTCGTCTACAGTATTGTCCCTGCGCAATTTCCACGTGACTTGCACAAGCATCTGCCTCCACCCATTCTCGCGATCTGTGCGGTTCGATGGCTTTTGCCTTTTTTTAAACAATATCAGCAATGATAATAATATAGCGAAACGGTGGATATCGGTTGTTGAAAAGCAGCTACATCACTTTGAAGAATAGTCTTCTGCAAGGAAGGATCAGCATGCGGGTAAATCTAATAACGCTGTCCCACTATGGATTGCTATCCTACCTTAAGCACACCAGGTATGGGCCTTGATTTTTTTGAATAGGTTGCACTCGCTTATCCCATCCATTTCCTACAATGAGCAGATATTCCCCATTCCAAAATCGAACTAAATCAGAATATGTAGGTTTGTGCTACGATCCACTTAGTTAGGCACCAGCATAAACATAAAACCGCGAGCTGTTAACCCCAAGACAAAAACAGGGCGTACGGAATATATAAAAAAAGGAAGAGCTAGGCATTGTTCTCTTATTAGTGGATTAAGCATCGTGCTTCTTCAACTATTGCCCGAGCAACACCTGGATGCGTACCCGCAGATTATTGGGGTGAGATGGCGGGAACGGGCCAAGAAGGCGGAGGTTCAATATTCCCAACAAACGAAAATGGGAGATTTTTACGTCCTACCCTTTTCTGTGACAACACAATGAAGGCAAGCCGACAGACGAATCTGCGTTCATCACTATTGAATTTTAACCTAGTAGCCATAAGATTGCTATAGAAGGCTGCTGTCATGGAGAACTGACCAAGATCTATAAAGCGCTCCAAGAGCGGGAGAATCAGACGAATGAGAAGATCGATCTTCTGCTGATTTGCGGTGATTTCCAGGCAGGTATCTGTAGTTGTTGCTCCTCTCTCTCCATATAGAACAATATGTACATTGGTTCGGAGGATGTATGTTAACATGAGAGATATATATGTATAATATCTATATATTATATCACCATTTAGGCGATTCGCAACCCAGCCGATCTTATGACTATGTCTGTACCTGAAAAATATCGCAGACTGGGTGACTTTCCGCAATATTATTCGGGTGAGAAAAAAGCGCCCTATTTAACAATTTTCGTCGGCGGCAATCATGAAGCGAGTGGTTACATGTGGGAGCTGTAAGTTTAATTGCAATTTGTGAGAGAGCGGGAGCGAGAGATGGCCGTGAACTGAAACGGATCGATGGATTAAGATACTATGGCGGCTGGGTATGCGAGAACATCTACTATCTCGGTGCGGCTGGTGTGGTGAATTATAAGGGTCTCCGAATCGGGGGTATTTCAGGCATCTACAATCCACGAGAATATTTCAAAGGTATCGGGGCTGGGAGGGAAGCACAACATGAAGGACCAAAGATCGCGCCGTCTTTACATGAAATGTCTTAGGTCACTACGAGCGGTTTCCTTACAAATATGCCGACTTGAAGACCATTTACCACATACGCGACTACGAGGTGACCAAGCTTATGCAGGTGCGTGCCTGGTATTGTTGTTCGCTAAGCGCGAGGCTTATTGAATTTATCCTGCTTTTGATGGATAGATAAAGCAACCCATGGATATCTTTTTATCCCACGACTGGCCAAATGGAATCGAACAATGCGGCGATCTCATGACGCTGCTCCGAATTAAGCCCTATTTTAGACAAGAGGTAATCCAACAGACAAAAGCAAGGACATGTCTCTGCCGCCAGGAAGGAGGCTTAAAATCATGGCCCATAGGTTCAACAAGGCCGGTTAGGAAACCCTTATAATACAGAATTGCTGAAGAAGATCAAGCCCCAATGGTGGTTTGCAGCTCATCTGCATATTGGCTATCCGGCCATTGTCGACCACGCCAAGGAAGCAGATAGCCAGAAGACGCTTGTTAAGGCGAGTCCGGATCAGACGGAGAATATAACACGGTTTTTGGCGCTCGACAAATGTTTACCGCGCCGCCATTATCTTGAAGTGATCGATATCCCTGATCCTGTCAGCACAAGTAACGATTTGTCTTACGACCTTGAATGGTTGGCCATCACTCGAGCATTGCAACCATACATGTCGCTCGAATACAAAGCCATCCAAATGCCGAGCAAGGATGAATTGGAAAGGTAAAAGAGGGAGGGAAGGTTCAAAAGGCAGAGAGTGCTCAAAATCACAATAGTGCAATTGATCAAGAACGTATGTTCCTGGACATGCTGGTTGAATCCAAAGAGCTGGATTTGCGTATTCCCAGGAACTTCGAGCCTTTGCGCGATACAAAAGCTACGCAATGTACGTGTGGAAAGCCGAAAAAAGTGATAGTGCACTCATCCGTCGGGCTATAGACTCTCTGGCTCAAAACCCACAGACAATTGCATTCTGTGAGCTTCTTGGCATTGATAACGACATCAATCCCGACGCGCCCGTACTGCATGAGGAGCAATCCGGTGTAGCAGAAAAGACACGGCCGATAGACTCTGGCGAAGAAACCGGCGGCTCGCATAAACGACAAAAGACAGATGACGAAAATAAGGAATAAGCAATGCATGGTTTCGTTTGTGTGCCTATGAAACGGAGACACTACTTTATGATGTGCGTGTGTGTGCTCATTAATTTATCGGAAGGAACAAAAATGATGCATCATTAGTATATAGGTGGAGAGTGAGCACGTGTGTGTTGGTGTAAATAGAGTTATAATCTTAGAATTCATAGCCTTCGACCTTAAAGAGCTCTCCATAATCAAAGTAACGTGTGATCAATGACTGCACTGAACGAGGAAGATTCATCGAAGTCAGAATATTCTGCATTTTGGAGAGACCCTCTTTGCGAATCAACTTGTTGAGGTTGCAAGCAATCTCAGTGGGATACTAGATGTATCTCAAGTTAGTATACATCATCGCCTGTCTCTCTCTCTCTTCCCCCCGCTTTTGCCCAGCGCCCACTTACCACAATCTCGTGGTACCAGCGTTGATGATAGACGGTCAGCTTGACTGCAGCCAAAAGCGCTTTCTGTACATTGCCCTCCTTGGCATAGATCTCCAGCAATTTCATCCATGCTTTAGCCGAGAACTTCTGGTCTAGACACAACTCATACGACTCTTTGGCTTCATTCTACATATCCAGTCATTAGCATTCTCAGTTCCTTGCCTAAAGGCAGCAGCTTCATTTCTTTTTACCTCATGCCAGAGTCGCAAGGCCAAGTCACCCAGCAGTTCCCACTCAGTACCAGTCTTGCGATAAGGCATCTGCTGAGATCGATAGTGGGCCGCCTCTGTTCTCCAGAACGTATAGACGCGGAGATCTTCGTAAAGGACCATGAACAAATTGTCCAGCCAGCGCTCGCAGAGTCGTTTGTCTCCAAAAGAGAAGCTGCTGTCTGCGGATGTCGCAGGAGTTTCGGCAGCGTCCTTGGACTCCTCTGCAGCTTGCTTGGGCCGTTCGAGGGATGTCGTCTCAATTTTAGGCTCGCTTACGGGATCGTCATTGAGGTCAATACTCTCCATATTCTCTGCAAGTGCGCTTTCGTCAGATTCCCCTGACTTCTGCTTCGTATCCTCGCCTTCCGTGTCCCCAGCCTTTGCAATCCCCTCTCCGCTATTAGCCACTGCATCGGTTTTATCTTCTGCAGCAGCAGTAACCACAGGAGACTCGGTTCCGTTCTTTCCGCTGTAGGAGATGCTGGTCTTGCGCTCTTCTTCCTTTGCTTTCAGCTCACGGTACTCCTCCTCCATCACAAATACGCTAGAGCGACACTTCAACAAATCATCCCATCCAATCTTCGCCGCAAGCTTTGTTAGTAGAGAATAAGCCTTGGCAAAGGTACCGTGTAAAGCAGGCGCAGGGAGACGGACGAGGTTGGGGTCAGGCTGAAGGGAAGAGCGCATTAAACGAGAAGCTCCTCGTCCGAAAAGCATACACATACTGACAAATAAACTTTACCTCGCCGTCTCTGCTGGGAGTGTCTTCTTCCATAATGCCCGACGTTGCAATATCTGGCTTGATCGGTAGATGTGTCTTCGTAGGCGCCGGCATGCGGTGCATGTCGCGCTCGCTGTAGGTGAACATAGGGCACGAATTCAAAGTCAATAAGGCCTATCAGATAAATTAGTTTACGTATAGCCATCGTTTCAAAGCTCCATTTACATTCTTGTAGTCGCCAATATCAATATAGACTGTGTTGATGTGTTTATGAGTTTTCTCGCATCTCAATTGGATCGTCTATCGGTACATACCATCGGTCAACTTTGCCCATGTGAGAAACTCGGAAGGTGTCGTATTGACAGCAAACTTTGCAAGTCGCAAAGCCATATCGTACTCGCCCTATCCCGATATGCTGAGTTATATGATAAAATTGCACGACTGTAGCGATCGAACCTTGTTCCTTAGGAAATCCACCTGGACATGGAGGAGCGGGTAGCTCATGGAAGAGAGCTTGAGGTCTTCATAGAGAGTCTTAACTGCCTTTGTCTCTTCGTTTGCGCCGATGTAAGATTCAGCCAACAAGGCACCGATTTCGGGATCCTTTTTGTGAAGCTTCTCGAACAGCTCGATCGCAGGTCCGTATCGGAAGCTGTCGCCAAAGTACTTCATCACACCCGCCGTGAGGTGATTATGAACTGAGGTCGCTACCTGGATTTCAGGTCTGCTGCCAAGCTGCCAACCTGTAAATGTGCTGCATTTAATTTATGTACAAATATCAGCGCTTTCCCCCTCCCCTAGCCATCCCCCTCCCCATAATGGATGAACACGCACACACACGTACCTTTCCAGAATAGAGCTTCAACCGCTTCTAAAAACTTTGCCTCTCCTTGCAAGCTGGTGATTGGATCAATCTTGCGGTAGCCGGCTAACCGGTAATAGCTGTCGTCAGAATAGAGGATGGCACGCAGCACCGCAGACAAATACGTCTCTTGCCAGGTGGCAGAAGTAGCCTCGTGTCTGTTTGTCGCTTGCTGCTTAGTATAGCTTCTTTTCCATCGCACAAGGCTGATATCGTTCGTGTTACCTTTCCCCGCGTGCGTCGACAACATAGCTCTCAACACCACCTGGGATCTTAACCTCCACACGCACATCCACTCGGGAGAACGCGTTGAAACAGCTACGACAAGTTAAAGGCCCTGATCGTTAATATATATATATATATGTGTGTGTGTGTGTGTAGATAATAGAACGATTTTACCCACCAGTAGATACCCGATCGAATCCGCCAAGCGTTCGACTTTGAGAACCACGACTGAGTGTCGCCCTAAAAACCACAACATCAGTCACCGTGAATTCGGTTAGGAAAGACCTCATGGCCATTACCATGGAATAAGTCAGTGAGTTAAGGTAAGCAGCTAGTGTTGCAGATGATGAGGCATCCACGCCAGAGACATAATGGTAGCTGCCGACCTGAATGTCGCGCATATTTCAGTAACGCAGCTTCTGGCAGACTCCTGTATTTATTACCTCGCGTACGCCGGGTTTAACATTAGTCTTTATAATGTGGCACAGATCTGGAGGACCCAATTCGCGAAAGGTGCCTGAATTTAAGAATGGGAATGAGAAGAGGATGATACTATAAATATGTACGTATGTATATTTGTAGGTGACAATAAATGCCAATGGTCCGGATTTTACCTAGAGCCTCTGTTCTGGCACTGATACTCTCTCCGAGCTCTGACTCAAAGAACTCTGGAATGTCTTTAAGGTGCTCGCTCATGGGTGAAGAAGAGAACGGGTACTTATTGCTTGAACCAGGTCCTCGCACGCGCTATTTTCCACTCATTGTCCGATCCAATCACCGCTTTCTGTGCAAGGTCGGACCAGCACCCATTGCTTTGCCTTTTCTCCAAAACCTTCCTCCCCCCACTTTTCTCACCCTCCCCCCAAAAGAATAGTCTTTAAGCAGAGCTCTACGCATTCAATCCCACACCCCTTGCCGGCTAAAGTATGCGTGTTGTAGCGTTTGCTTGTTTCCAGACCAGATTCACCGGTCGATAAAGTGGATACCTGGGAACCTGATCTAGAAATACTGTATTTGCCACAGAGGATTTCTGGACCGAGAATACCATCGCTATCTTTTTCCCTTCATTTGTCAAAAGCATGCATTGTTTTCAATAGCGCTTACCACGTCTCTCTTCTATTAGCACGCGCCTGACAAATAGCGCAAAAATAGGCATGAGGGAAACGAATGATACTTCCGTCTCCGAAGTCGCGACCAGACTGATGCTCTTCCCAATATCCATGTATGAATTCGGGCAAGACAAGCATTACTGGAGTTCTGCTTCTGCATGCGTCAGGCGAGGGTAAGGTGATGTCCGGCAAAGAGTAGTAGCTTTGATGGTGGCTTTGCATCCATTTCGTGGCGTCCATTCTCCACTCTCTGAGTTTATTTCCCAAATATGTTGGATGCCGCCATCCATCAAGTAAAGAACTGCTTCGTAAATTTGATGCATATACCCTAGACCTGGTGTCTGCACGATACACGCAGCAAGTACACAACTTGCTTTGCAATCGATCGATCAAAAGATGAGCCGAGAGAGAATAATCGTGGGGTGGGGCTATCAGCGAGTGCTCTCCCAAAAAAAGGGCGGGATCGTACCCATCCGTACCGATAATACTCAGTACGAAAAGAAAAAGGCACTTATCTTCTGTGGATATACTTTACTCTTTGTCTCCGCACATTTGAGCATCTCTTCGTCATTTTTTTTTACACAGTACAGTAGTCCATCTGTGAGCAGAGACTTTGGTTTGTTTCTTCGCCTATTGCTGTGATACTGACTGCTGCTGTGGTTGCTTGAATGCCGCGGTATCGTGTGTTACTTGTGACGCTGTTGTCATCATCATCGCCCCACGAAGGCCGAACCAGCTCGCAGGCGCAACGTACAGTATGCATTCACATCTCTTCTGTCGATAGGTACAGTAGTTTGTTGTAGGTCGCCAATTTGGATTTCTTCAAGTGTTCTTGTACAGCGATACACAATGCAGCTTATGCTGTCCCTGATATTGATGTACGTATCTGGACGACCCATGGCGCCGATCGTGGAAATGAACTGCCGGATTATTCTTATTATGCAGAAATGGGTGCGAAAATGAAGCAATGGATTGAACTTTTCATGCCTTTTGAGTTACTCCTTGTCCTCGTCATACGGCAGTTCCTATGTGCAACCTCTTATGGATCCATCGATCGATCGAGGGTGCGGGATACAGTACTGCTCCGTTTACTTTTGAAATCATAAATTAATAAAATAATTTAATTACTGTAAATAACAATTCACCGTGATGAACATAAACAGTATTCATCGAGTAGATTGGAGACACATCACAGATTCGTAGAGGCAGGTTTCTGCGCGATATATACGGATATAAAATCACATCATTTGCTTGGAATCATAATGCTATACTGGCTAATTAAGCTTTTGAAGTGAATTAACAAGCATTTCTGATCTCCCATGTTGAGGGGAGCGGACAAGGGAAAGACAGGGCCCGATCGAAGTCCCGCTGCATTTTGGAAGTAAAAAAAAAAAGTCCATACTTCTTTTCTGTGCGCAAACACACCGACTCTAGACGCATGCGGCCGCCATTATATCCTTTGCGAACCATTCGGCATTTCCATGTCACAAAAACGAACGCACTTACCAGCTACAAACGGATACCCAACTATGACGGGTGGTGGACTTTGATTCTTAAGCAACCCCATTGCCAGGTACATGAAGGAAAACAGAAAATAAAAAGAAAACCTGACAGATCCCGGAGCGTCCAGGACGCCATCGATACGAGTTCCCAAGAAAATCAACGCAAGCCTTTACCGATTCCCACAGTAGAGGCTACACTACCGCCGCCGCCACTACCACCGAGTTCACAAAGAGAGGTGGTGTACTTGAACGGTAAGGAAATTGAGTTACCACAGAAACCTCCCGCCCCGGATAATTGCTGCATGAGGTAGGAAAGAACAGAATGTACTGAGAGATGGTGACTGATACACACACATCTCTCTTTCGTCTGACATGGATACGTGCAGTGGTTGTGCTGTATGGTAAGTACACGTCTCTTTCGATGATAAAGGATATGGATCACTGAATATATACGCACGTTCTCCGAAAAAAAAAAGCGTATGGGATCTTTATAAGGAAGACATGGAAGTGTATCAAGCAAAGAAGGATGCTATCCGTGCGATGTTCAAGCGCGCCAATGTGGAGCTTCCACCAAGCCTGGCGCCTTCAAATAAGACGGTCATCGAAGAGATGGAGCAGGAAATGGATCCGACCATGAAAGCCTTTTTGGCCATGGAGCGTAAACTCAAAGGATGAACTGTAGAGCATGCCTCATTTGTATTTTTCTGTAGATCTTTTCTTTAGATTCAAAAATAAAATTGCGCTAATGAGGGCGGTTAATAATGATATGCCGTATGCAAGGTAAAAATAGATGTCGTCATAGCACATACAAAGTATTAAATTTTGCCCACATAGGATAAGTAACAAAAAAAAATTAGTCGGTATCCAACGAAGAACATGATGCTTAACTTGCACAGAAGATGCCCACATGTGAGCCAACGCGATAACAAATGACTGAAGGGAGGAACAGCACCAATGAAAGAAGCGACCAAGCCGTGCCGGAGAGAGTCTCATTCACACTCGAAGCTCGGCTCCTTCTCGTCTCACTGCACTTGCTCGCAGGTCGAGAGATGTATCTCTATATGACCCGGTTTGTGTAGCATGGGGCACACATACAACAGTGAGGTTAAACCTAACTCTTCAGCGCGTAAGGGGCAAAAGCTATCTGCTTAAGTAAATCCGATTATTTATCTTCGAGCATGGTCTTCTCGTTATGATTGGTTTGACGTGATAAAAACTAGCGTGAATCATATCCCTGACAGCCAGTTGAGCCCGGGAGAAGCTGTTCATGATGGATCAACAGAAGGTGTTTAAAGAGGGTTCTACAGCCGTTCTGCTCCCTTTTTTTAAAGACACAATGCGATGCTAAACATGCTTTAATCATCACAGGTGATGATGTATATTTGGTTAAAGATGATACTGTACTACCTGTTGATAGAAACGTAAAAGACACCATCAAAATGCACCACAAGGCTGGATGCATATTAGCCATATTGCCACACTCCGTGCATATAAACGTACCGAGTTCATTTTCATGGGGGAGTCAGCAAACAACTCGGAGTATGCACTTACAACACATGTTAGCGCAGTACACTCAAGTCCGAACATGCGACAAGAAAGCGATTAAAGCACCGGCTACACCCGTATTTCCTATTTCAACCGATCAATTTCTACCCAAAAGACCCACCTTCAGGGCAGTGACGTGTCCCTATTCATCACACCTGCTAACCGGTCAGCTCCATGAATATGCCCTGTTTAGCGGGTGGTGAGTGGTTTACAGAATTCAAGAGTCAGATGATTTCGCTATACAACCTATATCATGGAGAGGAGGTGATGCAGCTCCTTTGGATACGGGTCTTCTGCTTGATGGGTTTTCAACAGATAAAATAGCTCACTCTAAACTCAGGCTTAACTTAGAATACTTCTCTGCAACTCTTTCACATCTTCGTCATATACGAACGTCTCAAATCCAAAGCGGACATCGCATCTTGTTGGGTATTACCTGCCAAAATGCGTGCTTTCGTTAACCAGTTCTGCATTAGTGTCTTTGATCCAGACCATTTGCACGATTAATTGTGCACCGCTAGTTTTCTTCAGACATATATAGAAAATGGAAAGAAAAAGCAAGCAAGCGTGTTCAAAATCTCTGGCGGCTTTGATCTTCAAGTCTTCTCATGCGCTTTCCCACCTTTTTGGCTCATTGATAGTCTCTTCGAGGCAAGCGGCTTTCAGCCTTAGACCTTGCCTTCTTAACAAATACATGGAAATTGACCCTGGCGGTAGAGAAAAATTAGGGGGTCTTCATAAAGCTCCTGTCAGAACGGACTGTTCAAAAAAGTAAAATATATGGTTTGTATTCACAAAGAGCTCTGGTTGTGATGAGGCTCGATATTGTACATACGGTAGCCCATCGCTGGCCCCTTCCCAACATGATCATCGTCATGATGTTAATATTCAGGATTTTGAGCTCGTCCGCTAAGTTGTTTTGTTATAGACCATTAACGGTACTTCTCCGGTGCATTTCAACTACCGGTTTCTGACCCTTACCCCCGAAAGAAAACGTTTTACTGTTTATAAAATACTAACATATGTGCCGCCGCACTATACAAGAGTGGTTCGATAAGAAATAAAATGAGGGCTTTCTTTTCTTCTCGATCCATTGTGATGCTTATAGAAAGCTAGTCCTACTTTTCTCTATCTGAACAGACAAGTGTGTGGCACAAGGAGATTAGGATATGATGTCATCCAGAAGCGAAGAAATCGTGCGACGGAGGCAGTAAGCAACGATGGTCCGTGATGGCATTGACAGGTTACACACTCTTGCAATACTTGGATCTTTTCTGTTGCACCCAAAGACTGAAAAATTCGTTGGTCAGCGACCTGCGCACACGGACTCGCCTCTCATCTGGTCACATCAAAACTGGATGCAAGGATGGAATAATATTGAAGGCAGTCCTTGTGGTCAAGACCGGCTGCCGTGTTTTTGATGATGCATTCTCCACGGTGCCGCCGCTGCAAGGACATGAGTGCCAATCCCTCCCTCCCCCCCCCCAATATTTAGTTGATTTCGGGCTCCTAATTTTTGCCACCTTCCATAACTTTTTTTGGAATGCGTGGCTACTTACTGTCTCGATCAACCGTTCCGTGGCCGGCGGTGTGGGGACCACGAGTATTTAGGAAGAAAATATACCGGACTCAACATATTACCATGGTATAGGGAGGGTGGCACGTTGAGAAGTAGACATACGCATTCATGCAACAGCATCAACCGTTGATTTAGACTCCCGATGCCTTTTTGTTGACTATCTCGGGCTTATACACAAATCAGGAGGTTCAATAAGAATGACGGGTTGCAGTAAAAGGATTCCGTATACTTTCATGGCTACAACCAATCAAAAAAAGAAAACCGCACAATATCGTTTTAACTCGATATACATATTTTATTTTGCTACGTAGTGAGAAGAGCATGAGAAAGATGCTGTCGTTGTTTCCATTGAAAACGCGCTACCCTTTATCTAAAACGAACCAATGAAAGACTTCTGTTTTTTTTTCTCATTCCATCCTGTCTTCTTTCAAACAACCGCATCAATATCAGCAGTATGATAACGACAGCTCCATCAAGGTCTCTCAATCGAACAGACAGTGTGCGTGGGAAAAGGGCGTGTCGAGCAAGCTTTCATGCCGACTTGTGCTGTTGCATTAAGCCGACTTTACCCTTTTTGTATCTGCTTTCCGCGACTGACGGCGGGAGAATATTCAGAAAGAAATTTTTTTCCTTTTCGTTTTCCCACCATCTCTTTCGGTTTTCAAGGCGCTGGTCGGCCGGATACCGCCCACCGATCCAAGTACTGCTTCCAAAGAAACTAACAGTTGCTGAGGTATCAGTTGGGGATCGAGGCCCGGATCTCCTTCTGAGCGCCAAGGTGTTGCTCCTGAAAGAAATTAAATAGTCGCTGAGGCATCGGTTGTTGGCGAACCCGAGGGATAGATGCTTACGAGCTGCAAGGTGCTTGTTTCATTCGAAACTATCAGCCATCTGATGGGGGACCGAGGGGTTTGGATCCTTACGAGCTGCAAGGTTGTTTGTTTCATTCGAAACTTTCAGACATAGGAGAGGATCAAAAGATCTGGATCCTCCCCTAAGCAGCATGGTGTTTGTTTCATTCGAAACTGTCAGCCATCAAAGATGGGGGACCGAGGGCTGGACCCTTACAAGCAGCAAATGTGTTCGTTTCTTTTTGAAACTGTCAGGCATCGGAGAGAGGGAGAGGGCGATGGGCTGGCTCCTTAACCCGAAGCAGCAACGCATTTGTTTCTTTTCGAAGCTGTCAGGCATCGGGGGGAGGTCCAACTGGCCGGCAAAGAAGGCAGGATCGACGGTCGGGCTGTACGGTGTAGAGTAGATAGATCCTTTATGTAGCCTGAGACAAGATCAAGAAGTACCTGTCCAAATGATCAGATGTACGTGATCCTCTGTGCTTACCGCATCCCGCAGACGGTGATACATCTTGGTAGGATACCTCAATGAGGGACTAGGGTACACCCCCGCACCAGGACCGGGTGGGCTCGAAGGAGACCAAGATAAATGCGGATATCTTGTCTCTAGAGCGGAGGCACATGGCGGTCGACCTCCTCGTGGTTGCCTCTGGAAACAGAGCCTCCATGGCTCTGGCCAACTGGACTGCCGATTTGTATAGTAATAGTATCCATAACGCAATAAAAAAACATCGTATCTCGTTAAGGCTCTTAATTTTTCAGATCTTGCTCCCGTGGAATAATGAGCAATGTCTTTGACGGTCATTGTGCATGTGTATGTTTTTGACATGGCCATGGAGTATGCAGAACGCAAAAGGTCGCGAAACATCATACATCAAAACGTAATCTTGCACATCCCTTCCTGTCATTGAAGACAAACAGCATAATAAGCATCAGTTTTCTCTTCACTGCGCCTTCCCCCAATTTCGAGTGACTCATGTATAGCTACAGCGTGATGCCGAAGCAGTTGCACCATCAGCTGCTCTAGAATAATGGATGGATTCTCATTAACGCCTTCTAAAATAACGCTCTTATCCCCTTCATTGAGAATACGCGAGCCATCCCTCGCGTTAGATTTCTTAAAGATGCTGTCAGGGTCCTTCGCGTACTGTAATGCCCATCGTTGGGCTGAATGAGCATGGATTTCTAGCAGCTGATGCACTCAAGGCCCTCTCAAACATCCGTTTGAAAAATCTGACCTTGTCTTGGTCCGTGTACGCTGTGTAACTGCGTTTGGTCCCCGCTTCTTTCATCCGAATGTCTGGATCCTTTCGTTTGGGAATGTGTGTGGTAGTAAGATCAGAGTTATCTCTGCAAGATAGGCTCCGCAAATATTCAGTGCGAGAACAAACGGATTGCATAGAGTACATTTCTTCATCAACGACATGATTTTGGCCATTTTCGTAGAAAAATAGGTTGCTCATTTTAGAGTGTAAAGGGGTATAAAAGAGAAAGAGTCAAAAGGAAGGGATGGAAGCGACATCTCTCCGTGGATGCGACTTCAGAACTGGCGGGGGTGCGGCTTTGATTTTGGAAAATAGTGTATGTCTAATTGATACGTTGGAAGCCTTTGATATAATACTCTACCTGACACCCATGCCCATACAAAGGAGAAGATAATAACGGTGTACTTTATTTATGACCACACATCCTCCTGGTACCGTCCAGTGCTGCGTAACCGCTTGATATATTCCTGGGCCTCTTGCTCGGATTTGTTGCCGTACTTTATCGCAAATCCAATGAACGTCTGTTGGACATCTCGAGCCATGTTCTTTGCATCGCCACACACATATATGGTGGCATGCTTCTCCATAAGTCCCCAGATTTCCTCGCCGACCTCGGCGAGACGGTGCTGGACATAAACCTTACGCGCCGTCTCGCGCGAGAAGGCAGTGATGATGCGCGAAGGGGCTCCTAGGGTTTCGAATAGCTCGGGCCATTCATCCTTATATAGAAAGTCCTGCTTCGGGTGGCGGCAGCCAAAGAACAGCAGGGTCGGGCCGACTTCCTTGCCCTCACGCTTTAGTTGGGCGCGTTCGTGGACAAAACCTCGGAAGGGGGCAACGCCTGTTCCTGGACCGACCATGATGACCGGAAGGGAAGCGTTTCGGGAGAGCTTGAACTGCGAGTGCCGAATATGGACAGGAATCTTGGTCTGCGCAAACATGTTGCGCGGGCCAGCAAGGTCATAGTCTGGACCCTTGTCGACAATGACGAGCGATTGGTCTAGTTCGTGTTTAGCGAGATGAAGTCGCCAGAGGTAATTGGTATTGACACCATAAACGGTTCGGTGAGGAGTGGGTTGGTAGGCGAGCGTGACGGCTGTGACGGAAACAGAGGTCGGATGGGTCCGCGATGAAGATGAGATGGAGTAATACCGTGGCTGGAGACGTGACAAGCTCTCGACAATCAGGTCAAATGGAACAGACGAGAAGAAGCCTTCTATCGTGGTACCCTCGTCATCCTGGCAAAGTTCAAGTACCTCTCCAAGGTTACGAACAGCTTCCGAAACTTCAATGCGATAGGCATCCTTGTCGGTGGCCAATCGTCGTAACGCTGCTTCGGATGTAGGCGATGGTGCAAATTCGATAAGGGACATAAGAGTTTGGCGCGACACAGGAGCGCAGATATCTAGATAATGGCGGAAGATGGCCCGATAGGTCGTGGGGCTTGGAAATGGATGCTTTTTGACTGCAGCGGTATCAACGGCTTCGACAGAAATAATATCATCCAGCTTCTCAGCTAATCCAAGGATAGATGCGAGACGGAAGACTTCTACTTCATTGTTTGTCGGCCAGATTGCAATATGATCACCTGTCTGGTAAGAGAGTCCCCTGGCGCCACTAATATCGATCTCCAGATGGAGGCAGTGTCGGTCTGTGTCAGTAAAAAGATCACGGCTGGTTACAGGCGCTGCATAGGGATTTTTTGCACCATGCTGCATAGACTTTTGTCTGTTCAATTTGAACCATTGAGCCTCAAGGACATCAATCAACCCCCTCCGCCTTCTTGATACTCACGACCACTCGACCAGTTCTCCATGATACACCTTGTCGGTCTCGTAGTCTGGTTGCGGTGTGACCTTGAATGCCGGGACTCTTGGTCCGCTCGGACTCATATTTTCATCGACTCCTAAGGCCTCACAAAATTTGGGCCACATCTCTTCCTGCCAGGCCAAGAAATCCTCCTCCAATGAACCATCGTCATCACCTTCACCACGCTCACCCACCCGAGTCGCACCAAGGTCCGAGAGCCGCTGGTCAAGAATCCGTCCCACCGCATTGTAGTGCTCATATGTCTTATTCCCGAGGCCGAAGATGATATATCTCAAGTTCTTAAGGGGCATATCGGAGCTGGTCTGCGAGAATTCGGGTGACTCATCTGTGATTTGTTCCCAAAATTCCGCTGCGTTGTCGGTAGGCTCGCCCTCACCGTATGTGGCCATGATAAACACCGCAAGCTTGTCGGCCGGGAGAGCGTCGAGATTCTGCATATCGTACTGCTCAATGTCTGCCGTCATGCACTCGACGTTGTATCGCTTATTGCACTCCTTGGCAAGACGAGATGCATAATCTTCCGCAGTGCCGGTCTGTGACCCAAAGAAAAAAATCACGCGTCGTCCCTTATATTCATATTATAATTTAAGCAAGGCGCCCGGTAGCACGAGGGTGATACACATATTTGTTCAAGTCACCTTCTGCTCCATGACTTTTACAAAGTTGCGCTCGGCTTTGGATCCCTCAGGACCTGCTATGGAGCGGTTGCCAGATCCTTGTTTATGGTCAGACAGAGGAAACCCTGGCGTTGACCGCTGAGCTTTCCTGGACAACCATAGGAAGGCTCCGATACTGATGGTGCCTAGCAAGAGGATATCCAGGCCGTGGGTAAGTAAGAAATTGGTAGCAGGCTGCCTGGAGGTGGTCATCCCGACAAACAGTATAAAGGAAAGAAGAAAGAAAGAAGGGAGTTGGGGTGAGGGGTGCGGGGGAAGACAAGTTAAAAATATTACACAGACAGACAGCCACGTAATGCCAGATGCATGCATCCATATGCACACAGGGTGAAAATGGGCATGCGTCTGAACCCTATGCGCTGCATATCGAGCTGCCTCAGGCTGACAACAATGTCATCCCCAACAGAATGAAAACCATCACATGGACGGATCGTCCCCGCAGCAGCAAGTGGAAATCATGATAGTTTTGTGGGGGAAGGAATCGGCCCAATTTCTTATTTAATGCTAAAACGAATGACATAACGCCTTTTTGTACTCCTCTGTCCGTAAAGAAGCGTGGCACTTTCACTCCACGATCTGCGGCGGTTGTATAACCATTTTTCATCTCCTTGGTCAAGGCTTATGTTTCGACCGATCGATGACAGCCCTGATCATGTAGAAAATATCATACCGAACATGGGCCATTTATCATCCAGTTCCTGCGCTAAAACCGTAAGAGGAAGCAATCACACTCCGCCTTTTATCGTTTCTTCTCTTTCTTCCATCGGGCCCTGGCCTCTTTGCATTTTTTGAATGCCTTCGGATCTCCCACAATACAAGATGGATGCAGGCCGGCGACCCTCTCCGCCTTCACGTCCAAGCAAACACATTATAATCGGCCTTACTTTGATTGCAATCCTGTTATTGCTCTTTCTGAATGCAAATGTCGACTCATCCCAGCGCCTTGTGAGCATGGATGACAGCAAGGTCGCAGCCCCGGCCCCAACCGCACCTTCGACACTTCCAAGTTTTATAGACACCAATAGAGTCAGCGAAGAAGAGGAGCTGGTGATTGAAAACGACGTACAGCCAAATACATCGGGTTTAGATAAAGACGGATCGACGCCAAAGCAACAACCGCCGAATGCAGCATCCCCTCACTCGGATAACCACCGCAAATTGCCTCACCCTCTCAGCGAAGTCGGTCCCGACTCGAACCAGATCATTAACGAGTCTGGACACTATAGCTACATTGTCGTGATCGCCTCCCCTGCAGATCAAATGGCACGACGCCGGCTGATCCGCGAAAAATACTTTGGCCTCCGAAATAACATCTTGCCATGCATGCACTATAATACTGATATTATGTACAAGTTCTGGATCTATGGTCCGCAGATTCCCTCCAACACGGCGGCCAGACGTCGTTATGAGGCGGAGAAGATGGAATGGAATGATCTGGAGGAAATGGAGCCCAATGTGCTCTTTGAGCAGATCGACATTCTAAAATGGGTAAGGGGCAACTAGAACACTTGTTTGGGTAGTTTCCGATTAGCTCATATATCCTCCTGGCACAGGCCGAAACTTCGTTAGCCGAGCAAGGCATCACATACGATTATTTGATTGTCCAAGACATCCACACGTTTATCCAGCTCTCGACGATCAAGGAAGAACTCGACAGCGGGGTGATTTCAGAAAGCACCAACTCTCCTGTCACATTGAATACCGAAGCACCTACTAACCTGGTCTGGGGTATCTTCAGTGGCGGCGAACGCGACAAGCATGCCTTTGTGATCGGTTCTGCTGCGGTCCGGCTGGCCCTCCAAAAGCAAAGCGACATTGAGAAGCACGGTCAAAAGCCGCATGGAAGCGAGCATCTCCTGACGAACATGTACAAGTACTACGAATCTATTGCAGGACTAGTGGAAGATGAAGTGGATGCAACATTGGATCCTGAGGCGGCAGCTGAGGTACAAGAACAGGTCCTTCCTGTCTTTGTGCGCGAGGACGGTCCTGAGGATGCGCATCGGTTCATACGTTGGGAAAACAACATCGAATCGGTCCATGCAGAAGATATCGTGGTCACTCATGTCTACCAAGATGATGAATTCGCTGAGCTTTCCTATTGGACGTTCCTCAAACCGTCTGTGGTGTGCTTCACCCAGCGCTCAGCATCGCTGTCCGAGCAACTGCCTGTTGTTGAAGCTCTTGACGATGACGAGGATATTGAAGAGGAACTCGTCAGCAACTCGAACGATTTGGCATTGAACACAACGCTTGTGACATCTTCCGGGAAGCCGGCCATTGCGCTCATGACTTCGTCATACATTTACGATGATAACTGCATGGAGCCCTCAGCCACGCTTGCAGCGATGAATAAGCGCAAGTACGCTCTTCGCCACGGACATAGCTTTGTAGCCCGATCGGCTGAGTTTGCGCAGCAGCGGGGCCGCAAGACGGTTTGGGGCAAAATGGATGCCGTCGAGAAGGTGCTGCCCAAGTACGACTGGATCTTTTGGATGGACATGGATGCAGTCATCATGAACCAGGAACATTCGCTCTTTGAGCTTCTTGACGATCTGAAGCAACGCTACGACGGTGAATTCGAGGGAATCGACCTCATTGCTGCCAAACCTCGCGGAGATCCAATGTTGAATGCGGGTGTTTTCTTTTTGCGTTATTCGCCGTGGAGCATGCAGTTCCTGCGTGATGTCCAGGGTGTAGTGGAATGGTACAACAAGGGGCCATCATATGAACAGGGCGCGATGTGGCAGATGATGCAGCTCGAGGAGAACCGACCCCATATTTTCTTACTGGAGAATGATGACCATACTTTCAACACATTCCCCAAACGATACCAACCCGGCGATTTTATTGTTCATTTTGCTCCGGACAAGTGCCCCAATGAACTCACGCTTCAGGGACTCAAGGCGGCGGAGCGGATTGAGCGAGGCGAGCGTATCACGCAACTTGACTTGCTGTAAATAAAGAAACCATATCTGCTTGATGGATTACTAGGCTGGCCTTGTGCATAGTGAATGTGGGCTGAAAGTGTGTGTGTGTGTGGCGCGGTCAAAACAGCTATTTATTGTTGTTTTTCGCTTTTTCCTTTGCTCCTTCTTTATTTCCTCGAAAGCTTCATGTAAGCAAAGAAAACAAACGTCCGTAGTCGACCATCTACGTAGATCGTTCGCTTATCGTTGCTTTTCTTTTAAACAGGCCGTCTGTCCCAGTTGATCCTTTTGGCTCCCGCGGCCTAGCCGAGCCGCATACCCCATCGATTCAAATGCAAAAAGTACAAAGAATTAGCAGCGAATACCGCGAAACGATCAACCTCCTCAACGACAACATCAACGAGCTCTATAAACGGGATGAGAAGGTGGACGACATCTACAAGAAAGCAGGTTTGTCTTGCTTCCTCTGTCACTTTCAGAGGGAGAAGGAAAATGTTTATATAGATATCTACATATATTGACGAGAGCATCCTCCCCTTCCGCGGTGAGGAAACTAGAAAACCTGCGGAAAGAAGCAGAAGACTTTCGCCTATCGGCAAGGAAAGCCCATCAGGATCTCGTATGCAAATATATCAAGTGGGGTGTGATCATGGTTGGGCTTGTCCTCATTGCAGCTGCGGCAATCATTGGTGGATTAATAGGCGCCCATGTAAGTCTGCGTGGATGGCTCAAGGTCTTATTTATCCATTCATATGTATGTATATCCTAGGTAATTGAAGTCTAGAGTACTCCTTTGTAGCTAATCGGCATGCGATCCATTTGAACTCAAATACGAACATACACATACATTCCATACATTGTATACATGTATAAATAACTGGACACTGTCTGTGTGTCATGTTTGAATGGCTGAGGTAAAAAAAAAAAAAAAAAAAAAAGAGGGGGGAAGCGAGGCTCAGCCATGGACAGGGAATCAATGCTGCTCACCCATGGGGGAGTGGGGAGTAGGGTTGCCCATCAGTCGTCTCCAAGGTTATCGAGCTTCTTAAGCTCGTCAAGATCAAAGTGGCCAAAGACCTCGCTGAGGCAGGTTGCTTCTTGGAGATCCACATTTCTCGGTAGCGTGATCCTCGGACTTCTTTCATGGAGGGCGTCTAGGAATGCGTTCCACACCTCGCATGGGTCCTCAAGTTTTGGAACATCAATGCAAAGCACACCCGCCACGCCATAGACGTAGTCCCTCGGATCCAGGCATCGTCTACGCTCGAGTGCCAGCGTTCTGATCAATCGTGGGTAGGCGTCAAGTAAGAAGTCCTTCTGCATCGCGTACGTAATCAATAAGTCTTCCTGCATCGATCCCTGGATCCGCAGCATCAGATAGAGCTTGTCGGCTGTCATCTTCGCTCGCTTGTTGACCGCAGTCAGCTTCAGATTGGCTTCTTGCACGATCGCGTGGCACACGTGAACGATGTTGACCATGTCCGTGTCACGATCGAGGGCCTCGTAGCAGTCCCCTGACTCGGCCAGAAAGGAAACTTGCGTGGGTAGCACCACTTCTTGCAATGTCCACACCCGAGTGAACCATTCACTCCTGAAGAGGCTGCATAGAGCTCCCAGAACGTCAGACACAGTGGTTACTGCTGCTGCTGCTGCTGCCGCCGCCGTCTCGGCCTCGTCATCCCCGCTACCGGATGTCTTGTCCTCTCGGTACCACCATCCGACTGTGTCCTCCACGACATCCTCCCAGTCGACGGTCTCGTCATCCTCATGGCCATCCACCTGTGCAAGATAGCCGTCGATAAGGGCCTCCTGCGCGTCCGCAAACTTTTTCTTCATCGTCTCGCTGAATTCGGCGTCGACAAGGGTCTTGATGCTCCTAGGCTCGCAGTCGAGTAGGCAGTAGGTCCTCCGGGAAAGTCCGTAGATCTTGCCCATGATCTCCAATGGCGTTGCCTGCTGCGCACAAAAGATGTCGACCCACCAATAGCCACCTTTTTCGGCAAGCAGGCCGAGGAGTTTTTGTTTTTTGTCGGGCCGGATCCGAACCGACACGGGCGTCTGGCCGTCTTCGCCCAGAATACCATGATCAGTCCACGTCTCCCACTCGCTTGGGTCACCCCAAAGGTGAGAAACACAATAATATTCCGTCATCTCAAGCCTACGACGCATCATCCAGCTGTTGACAGGCGTGACAAGCTGCATCTCGACCTTGGTGTTATCAAGTAGATCGCGTCTGACGTGGATCAACTTGAAATGAGGGTTCTTCGTGAGAGCGCGTAAGTCGCTGTACATCGACGAGAGCAGCTCCTTGACACCAAATCCGGCAAACTTGAGGATGTACATCGATTCGTTGAACTTGTCGGTCAATTTCTCAAACATGGTGAAGGCAAACAGAGAGATAAATGAGTGGAGGGGAGTGGGGAGGAAGAGAGAAAAACATCGATATCAGATATCAGAATGGGAGTATATAAAGAAGAAGGAGTCGTCGTAACTTTATTTGTTGTGCATCGTTTGACATCAGAGCGAAAGCGGAATGCTACACCATAGGACATCCGAAAAGGCTAAAATCCTCAGTGGCACAGTACATTTGTCCACCGTACATACAGCGTTTTCCAAAATGAAAGTCGTACCTCAGCCAGTTCTTGAGGATGCTCTCAAGCACCTCCCCGGTTGAAAGTCCCAATTTGTAAAATTCTTGAATTAGTGCAACAATAGTACTACACTCAGCACTTTTAAAAAAAAAATTCTGGAGCGTTTGCTTGAGACCTTCCGAGTTGTAAACTTATAAAAGGATAACATTTTGCTTTGCATAATAAAGCACTTTTTTACGATGCATTATTCTTTTTAACAACATGCCTCCAGAACGCCCACATCAATTTCGCTTGGTCTTTGAAGACCCAAGTCAACAACCTCCCCGCCAACGTGCTCGAACTCATATCAATCCTTTGGTACCTTAACAGATAATTTAAAAACAGTGCATTTTACAGCGTCAAGATTGGAAAACAATGCTAATCTAAAAAAAAAGATTAACGATAGTTCAGTACCAATGATCCTTCCCATGGTACCACCAACTACGCCGCAACCAATTCCTCCTATTATCCAACAACAAGTACTAGACCTTGATGGTGGCGATACCGCTACCAACTCTCAGGCAACCGCGGCATCAGAAGCAGCAACAGCAGCAACAACAAGATCAAATATGAGATGGACCGCGGCTGAAGAAGAAATTCTCATTAATGCTGTCAAAGGCAAATGGGATGTTCTCAATGCAACAAACGGCAACATACCAATTGGTCGTGTTTGGGATCAAATATTAAGGAATACTGCGAAAAACAACCTGCTGGGCAACCACGTCGATCCCGTAACGCCGTTCAGACTCGCTGGGGAGAAATCCTCAGCGATTACAAGGATGATGTTCAAGACGAAATCCACACGGGGAATGGTCGTGAAGATGTTCCGCATCGATGTTCTCATTATGAATTAATGGGAACATATTTGCACGACGATCCAACTGTTCGTCCACGTAATACGATCGACTCCTTAGGTGGTGAAACTACAACAAATTAGAGCCACAATCAACGAACGTCAGTAGCAGCATTGGTTGATACTCGTTTGCAAGAACTTGTCCGCCTTTTAAACGAACGAATCGCATGGAACATATTCGGGAACAACGGCGGCAAAAAGCAGAACGGCGACGAGAAGAAAACCGTGCTTTTCGAAACGAGCTTCTTACTGCTCATCATGAGCTTATGCAGTTGTTACGTACCATTCTTGTTGTTGACGGCCATCGCCATGATGACAGTAGTAATAATAATGAAGATGATGATAGCGAAAGCCGACAATAAAAAGTATTTAATTTCCAAGTTATACTTCTTTTTCATAACAATAAACTCTTCAGATACAGATAAAGATTGATAAGTAAATGTTTATGACAAGGCGTAAAATTAATATAAATCTCTAGCATAATCCCTCAATTCGTCTCTACGATGTTCTGCTAAGATTAGACGTTCTCTATCAGACATCGATCGAGGTGGCTGTGGATTGATTGCTGAGACAGGTTCAGCATCTTCTTCTTTTTCTTCTTCATTGCTCAATGGCAGAATTTCAACTCGTCCCGCTGTACCATTGGAACCAATATCGTTATCATCTATTAGATCTTGGTGGTCGTCATTTTCGTCAATGCAAAATAAATCCTGCATAAATGGTACGGCTAATTCGTTGTTCATCGCACATGTAAACATATTGCTTCAAAAAGCGCCACCTCGAAACAAGGACGCCGAATGCTCTCTCAATAGCCATACGCATCGACGAATGCAGTTTGTTGTATCTTTTTCATAATAATCAAGGAGTGGCCCTCGTGATTCGGGATAAGGTGTCATCATGTATGGTTCCAGAGGAAAAGCCAAATCTATTTGCAAAACATAGTAGATTAAGAGATAAGCAACTATGCAGATCATTACTAACTGAAAGTTATATTGTTATTTACCTGCTAATATATATGTTCTATCTGGACACATTTCTTCATAAATTGCTTCTAAAGCATCTTCCTAATGCTGATCGTTGAAAAGCACGTTTATCATGGGTTCTGCCTATTATTTTTGAATTGATAGTTTACATGTTATTAGGAAGCAACTTTTTATTGATCCGATGATTTACATACCTGATTGTCCAGCATGAACGAATGTGAAACGTAAGTCAGCATCACAAACAGCAATGGCAGACATTGAATAAACGTTATGTCTATCGACGAATCTTGCCCCTCGCTTTGCAGGTGGATGAACTTTGAAAAGTTTACCACCAATCGCACCAATTGTACCTGGAAGTTTACCGACCACCGCGAAAGGATTATTGCCACTGCCATCGTCCACATGATTGAAACGAAATGCACCTTCAACTTCTTGGATTCGGTTACCAGTAGGCCAAGAGATTCGATGTCTTTCCTTGTCAAGGAGTGCTTCCAAAAATCGATCGGTAAAATTGTGGAACGATCCTTGGGAATATTCCATCGTAGCTTCAAACGTACGGTATCCAATATGTGCATTTGCGAAACGCCAAATAACGCAAGCAATTTGAATGGCAGGAGGTGTAAAATTTGGCGCAGATGATTGGTATTTGGGGTGCGTCATAAGATTGTTGACAAGGAGGTTGAACGTCCTTTTATTCATACGATAATGGTACTTGAATCCGCCGGGACCAGGAACATCAGCAAGATTATCATGAACGAGAGACCAAAACGTTTTATTCTTTGGTCTTGGGACTCGGTGAGCACGGAAATAGATAGGCAATGCTGCCATTTCTGCTGCTACACCAATTGCACTAATGACATAGTACATTGGTATACGGCTGTCTTCATATTCGCCGTCTTCGTCGTCCACTTCATTTTCCTCTTCTTCATCGAAATAACTGATAGCGGCTTGTAACAAAGCGAGATGCGGCTGAATTGCAGGACCATTGTTACAAGGCGTTGACGTTGTTCAACCGTCAAAGTACAAGAAGTGATAGCGTCAGAGTTGTTGCTGCTGTTGCTGTTGCTGTTATTCATTTTTTAGATGGAGAATAATATTCAACCTCTTTCAGATACTGTAAATTTATGATGTTTATTTCGGATCGCAAAACAATTATAGTAGAGACAATTGCTTAGCATTTCGACGTTCTTTTTTGACAGCTCCAAGCATATCCTTTTTTGGCTGATCCCCATTAGGAAACATTTTTTCATGGATGAATTTCTTCCACGAAAAACTTAGGATAAGATTAAAAATAGGTGCGTCATATGGTAACACCAAAATGTCGTCCTTTGAAGACTTCTGGAGGTGCTTGAGAGCACACTGAGGTCGCAGGATTACAAAAATAGAAGTCGTGTTTTGCCCGGAAATCTTTATGCGTGATGACAAAACAAATGTCGCAATACACGGCGAAAGATGTCGCTCAAAAAAGCTACCCATTTACATTCTGAAATGAGCAATCTATTTTTTTACGATGGTCAAGGCCATGTCGCTGATGAAATTCTGCAATCCGTTTGTTCTCATACAGAATATCTGCGTAGCATATCTTGCAAAGATAACTCTGAGCTTACTGCCACGCACATTCCCAAGAGAAAGAATACAGACATTCGGATGAAAAAAGCGGGGATCAAGCGCAGTTACACAGCGTACACGGACCAAGACAAGATCAGATTTTTCAAAAGGATGTTTGAGAGGGCCTTGAGTGCATCAGCTGCTAGGAATCCATGTTCGTTCAGCCCAGCGAAGGGCATTACAGTATGTGAAGGACCCCTCCAGCATCTTTAAGAAACCTAACGCGAGGGGATGGGTCGCGTATTCTCAATGAAGGGTACAAGAGCATTATTTTAGAATGCATTGATGAGAATCCGTCAATTGTTCTAGAGCAGCTGATGGAACAACTGCTCCAGAGATTTAAGAGTCTCAAAGTATCCAAAACGACGCTCCATCGATTTATGAAAACCGAATGCAACTTGTCATTGAAAATGGCTCGGTTTCAGCCTGTAGACAGGAATAGCGATGCAAAGGTCCAAGAAGGCCTTGACTGGGTGCGCAGATGGGACAGGACCGACATCGACTTTAGAAAAAACTGCGTTTTTCTTGATGAGTCTGGATTCCATATTAACATGAAGCGCAGCATGGCATGGTCCCGGAAAGGTTTCGGCGAGCACCTGCGGGTGGTGACAGGCGCCTAGCAAGAAGGGCTAGATCACCAGAGCCCGAGGAGCGAAGGGTGAGACGAAGAGGACCAGGACGAGGTCGCCAACAGCGATGATTTTCCGTGTCGGTTATCGCCTGCACACATCTGGATAGCTTCGGGGTAAGTTAAAGTGTTGGTGACTAAAATCTCTCAATTTATTTTTGAAAATAAAGTACGGCTCCGTAGTCAATACTGACAACCCCTGTCATGCTTGCTTGTTACGAGTTCATCCCACCCTCCATTGTCTGAAACATAGCGGCTATAAGACCAAGACCGCTTCATCTGTGAACTTATTCTGAATTTGCTGGAAAAACACCCCTCCCCGTGGGTGATTACCATCAATTTCTCCATCACAACAATCAACGGCCCCTGTTGTTTCTTGATCCAAAAAGGTAATCATCGCCCTCCTCCACTGTACATGGTCCGTGAATCCTCGTCGTAGAAGATCGCGGACGTATAGTGTTTCTCTATCTTGCTTACGTCTCTCTGGCCCTATTGCCGCCACATTCGGTTCCATCATCCGTTCACTTAGTCGCGCTCGATGTTCACGGGGCTTAATTTGAGACTAAGAATGATAAGAATGCTGCTTCGAGCTTCCAAAGCCATGTCATACAACAACACAACAACAAGGGGACAAAAAATTTAAAAATCTCCTTCTGATCGCTTGTTTTTATCGCACACATCAATCTGAATATGACCCATGCAGACAACAGCACCCTCTATATCGTCCCGGAGCTCGAGATACTTCCGGCAGTGAGCGAGTGCTTGCTGTCCTACTAAGAACCGCTCGGTGACAAATGACAATGTATTCATATCATCCCGCTGCTCTGCTGGCTTGGTAAAAAGACCGGCTGCATCGTCGCCTGCCTGGCGTGTGGTAAGAAATGAAGCCTCGTGCCCGGTATCGTAGTTTTTGAGAATGCAATCGTAATACACTTCAGGCGCCATGCAGTCATTAGAGCTGGGATCAACATGGTCTGGCAGGTGATGTCCTGCAATCCCATACATTGCGTGATCACTAATAACATGGCCTCGAAACTCGGAAAACGCCCCTGAATCTTCATGATTGGGTGGCAGGAAGCATAAATGCGCATGTCCTTTGATGATCATTGCGTAAAAAGAAAAATTAATGAATAAGAAAGAGGTGGGGTGTCGCGCGCAACAAATACAAATTTATTGTTGAAAGAGAGAGAGAAATCGACTCCAAAGAAAGATATATGACGAGTGTGAAGTAAAAAGGGTAACTGTATCGTAACGATCCAAAAGATGTTCTACGTGGGAGTACATAAAGGCGAGGGCGGGTGGTCGACGTCTAGACACCCGACACGTTTTTCCAGAGCGAAAGGCATGGCGGCGGTGACCATGCTGAAGAAGGCAAGAATGGACACTATCGAGATAAGAAATGGCAGGGATGCGGGAAAGCTCTTGGTGAATGACGTTGTCATGGAAGAGAAAAGTGAAAAAGTAAAAAGAAAAAGATCGTACATGAACGAGTCCATGCGACGGATCGAACCCTTTTACCGCCCTTTTTTTCCCTGGCATCCCCACCCCTTAATTCATTCGTCTCTCTCTTCTATCACTCCTTTTCCCACCTCCATGCTGTGCATGTCCTATATAAAGAAAAATCACGGCTTACCTTGTATTGCGCTTCAAAGACGTGGGATCGCCGGGATGAGCATGTTTTCGTTCTTTGACAGCTTCCCGACGTAAAAGCCGTACGATGTCGCATTAGCGTGGGCCAACGCTGCCTTCATAGTCTGGCGCAGTTGGTATTCTTCCGCCTGCTTTCGAAGAAGCTAGTGTATATCGCGCTGTCAATCCTGACGGTTCCATACTCCAACGACCATTAAGGCTAGTTCTGTTCTAAACATTTTATTGTACCTCTTCCTGGTGTCCTAGAGGTTCATTCAGTCCGGATGGAAGAGGCGGACCAAACGGATCGCGTGGTCCTGTCATTGTCCTATAGTCGTGTTAAAACGCCAAAAAGGAAGACCAATTTCCTAGCTCTGGTGGAATACTTTACTGTCGAAGTGGACGTTTTCCAAGTACTTTTTTTCTAGCAATGTGAATGAGAAAACTAAAGACTCAGATACAGAGATGCGTCGTCAAACATACGTTTGTCCGCGGGATTGGACGAACTGCTTGGGATCATTGAATCCTGGCCTTGGATTATAATTCATTGCGAGTCGGAAAAAAGAAGGGAATAATGGGAGGTGTGTGTGCGTGGCGGGATAATGTCTTCGGAGGATGTCCCCCGCTGTGTCTAGTCATTCTCGTCCAGTAGTCATGCGCGGCTGGACGGCCTGTCCGTATGGTCATCTGTCAGCATCGTGGAACTCTGCTAGGCAAGCACGAATAGGCATTTTATATCTATAAAACAAGTTTATCTTTAACACATGCTACTTAATCACCTTCCTTCGCATACCATGATATGATACATAACGGGAAATATGCACAGGGTCCTTCTCGTGGTGAGAGATGGAATGTTTATCTATTCTAAGGAGAAATGAAGGAAAATGAGGATAACTACTGGGTCATTTTATCACGCGGCATCATGCAAATAACGAAAGCAGCTTATTCGTGCTTCTCTTTAGAATCTATTCTTCAGGCCGCCAGAGTGAAGTGAAATACTGGGTCGCTAACCCTGAATTTCAATGAAGAACGTCGGCATGCTTTATGAACACCCACCGACTTATGTCCAGTCCATGCAATCAGGCTTCCTATTGTGCGTATATGATTCGTCCCTGTGGTTCGAGCGGAACTCCATAGTCCCCATCTTTAGGCCAAAAAAAAATGTTATGGCCTAAAATTTTAAAAGCGAGCGAGCGAGCGAGCGAGAGAGAGAGACAGAGAGAGGGACAGAGAAGACGGAGATTCAATTAGAGGGAGGCCAGGGAAAAAAGGAAGCCTGGAGCAATGGCAGTTCTCTCTCTCTCTAATCCACAATGGTAAGTGGGCATTTGGCCAAAACCTTCCCCGCCCATACCCACCACGGAGATCCCTATATCAGCGACAGCGCACGACCGATGAATAAATGAATGGATGGATGGATGGATGGACGCATACGATGAAAGACTTCCGCTTGATATGGACGGGATGGGATGGTGTCGGCACGAGGAGCGGTAATCCTAAAATATCCAATCGGCTTACACATGCACCTTTCGATGCACGGTTAGGGCAAAGCTGCAGCTGCTCCCAGCTCGTCTTCCGGTGGCAAGAAGGCCAAGAAGGTAAGAAGACGATCGTCGACAGCAAGAGAACTGGAATGGGGCGACAGGAACAATAAACTCATGCGTCCCCTTTTTGGGCAACTTTAGAAATGGTCCGCCAAGAAGGTTAAGGACAAGGCTAACAACTTGGTCGTCCTCGACAAGCCTACCTATGAACGCCTCTTCAAGGAGGTCCCTACCTACAAGCTGATTTCTCAGTCCGTGTTGGTTGATCGTCTTCGCTTGAACGGCTCGCTTGCCCGCGTTGCTATCCGCGAGCTCGAATCCCAGGGCTTGATCAAGCCTCTCGTCCGCCACCACGCCCAGATCATCTACAGTATGTAACTTTTTTAGTATAAATATATATGGCTTCATCTGATGATCTTCCTTATAGCTCGTGCGACCGGTGATGAGAAGAAGGCTGGCGAGTCGGACGAGGAGTAGATTAGCTATTCCCTGCTCGTTCCACACTCCATTGACACTCGCACTTCTGCAGCTCGTTTGCACGCACTAGAAAATTAATAAAAAAAATGGCTCTTTTGTCGTACAAGAGAAAGCAACCCACTTTTGCATCTCACATGCATGATGTGCGTAGGATCCTTATCCTTTGCCCATACGCATTTTCATTGGATGGCTGCAGTGCGTGATTTGCAATCCGTAGCTGAGGATCATCTCCTAAGCAAGCAAAGAAAACGCATATCCATGTACACGCATCCATGCCAACAGCTGGTTGGGAAAACGCTCACATAACCTTCCACAACAAGCCTCCCCGAAAGCCTCCTTACTTGGGGTCTCCATGCTTCTACCACCCATCAGATCTCGCACGTGTGTGGGTTGAGTCAATTCTGCTGGGCGGTTACTGTATAAATGCTTTCCCACTTCCGCAATTAACATAACCATTCTGCGTGCCAGTGACACTTCTCAATACTTTTTCTTCCGTTTCCATCTGATTTCTCGCTCTCTTCTTTTCCCCCTCGTCTATCTTCTTTCGTCCTACTCTCTCCTACCAATGCCATGCTCTATTATACGACGGCCAGAATCCTCGAACAGCAGTACCAAAACCAACGCCATCAGGCTGACGAAGAAGACGATGAAGAGAGTGCCTTGTATGTAGACACAATGTCCTACGGCTCAGTGGCTTTGCATCTGTCGCCGCCGATGATGCCGCCGCCCCTTCCATCACCACCACCACTACCACCAACCCCTGTCGGTAGCAGTCGCCGCCAGAAACTAATAGAAGATCATGATTTCGTTCTTCCTGCACTCGATCCAACGTAACAACGACAGTTCAATATGTATAACTTGACAGGAACTTCCTCCTCATCAATACAAATGTACCCATCATCCATGTAGAGCTGTTGAGGTCGTAGCTGCAACGCCGTCTCCACTGCACTGGTCTCGCCATCAGCATCATCCACAACACCAATCACTGCTGCGAAGGCGGCTCCCAAAAGTCAATCTGAGCACGATCCGTTCTAACTACAGAAATAGTCGCCGCCATGCTCGGTTAGTTAGCTAACAAGAAAAAAAAACAACCATCATCCTGAAGTCTTTTTGAAACAGGGACGGCCAGCCGAAGGCCTGCGGCTTCGTTGACGAAATCAAGCTTTATTGGCAGCATAATCCCTGCGTTTCCGCCGTCCGATCTATCCTATTTGCTAATTACACTATTGTTCTTTTCGTAAATGCTGCTCACCAATAACGCGGGAGGGGACTATCTCGAGGTACCGGTAAAACTCACATCATATATGATTACATAGGTTAACCTCGACCTTTTGGTTGATTTGCTCATGTGCTTTGCCTATCTCGCGGAAATGAGACAAGGTTACGATATTGGCTTATCACCAACGTGGCTGTTTAAGAGAAGGTCGTACCAACTCTGGTAAGCTTGTCAACCCAGCCGGAAGACCACTCAAAACCTTCTAATGTTCTTCATTTCTTTGCAGGGTGTTCTGTCAGGTCCTTTCTCTTTGGAATGTTTGTTCTTATGCAATTCGTACGTAAGACAGATGTCGCTGCCGCAGAAGCAGTCACTACAGCCAGGGTTCATGTGTGTCTCTCTCCATCTGTAGGCTTCTTTATTAGCCGAATTCCGATATCCGTGCTCTTCAGTTTTCGTGGCCTCACCGAATTGCTCACCTCCGTCCCATTACTGGCATCGCGTTTTATTCCACATGGCCAATATATTTATGGTAGTACAGGTTACCCACAAGGAAACGACCTCATCTCATTCTCATGCATTGATATATCCCCGAACAAGTGCCTTATTTCTTACGCAGTTGGGTATTCCTACTCCGCATAAAGAGCGCACTCAAAATCAAGGTGACCCTTCGGATGACTGGTATGCTTTGAAAGCCATGACAAGCGTTAATTGTATATTTACCTTACTTGTTTGTATACATATATATATATATATACATCAGACAAGCCCATAGATGCCTTGAAGTACAAGCAAATTTACTTGATTGGTAATATTATGATCCTGCTGTATAACGGCATGGCTGCCTTCCAGTATTCAGAAGCAATTTTCGGAAAGCGGCAGTGCTCCGTACTCGATTCGCTGTAACGTATTTATTTATTTATTTATTTATTTCTATTTCCTGTGCATCAAATCTATCCGCTCAATCATTCTCTTTTCTAACAGCTATGCAGTTGTAGTCACCTTATCTACAGTGGGTTACGGAGGTGCGTCAAATTAAAAGTACAACTTCCACGCAAAGTCGTTACTAAATATATATCACAATTGGTATTGTAAATATAGACATCACACCTTCTGCAACGGGAAGTCGGATCGTTATGATACTTTTGATCTTGGTCACTGTTGCTGTGATTCCAAGTCTTGTCTCCGACTTCTTAGAAACCATGCATAAACGAGATGGTAACAATCAACAATAACAAAAGAAAGTAGGGTTTGCAAGTAACTGAATTTGAGGACACATTCTATTAGTAATAGGCGGTCATGTTATTCGAGACGCACATCCATTCATATTGATTGTCGGCACATTCACTGTCGAACAAGCAACGGAAACATTAGATGGGTTTCTGAACGTGGTAATATGAGGCAGCAGCCGCCCCCTCCCCCACCGCAAAACAAATATTCATATGATTTCCGCCTGTGATTGTCTCATTATGCATTTGTCTACGATAGGAAAGCACAGATGGCAAGCTCTCAGTTGTGTTCCTTGATACAAAACCACTTTCGGATGAACTGAAACTGCTGGGGCGTAATTCGGTTTGGGGTCATCGGGTTCATTTTCTTCATAGCCTCTGCTTGGTATGCTGCTGTATGAGGCATTTTCCACCTATCTTTTGCTGATGACCATTTCATCTAACCATATGATAGGACGAGAAGGCTCTGCAACGGGCTGTAAGTTTATTTGCTTCGCATCAAAGCCGTGTGACAGAGACCTTTTTGCTAACGTATGAACCAAACAGCAGGCACAACATGCACGAGCAATATTTACTATCTCAGGTACACAAATATTGAAACTTTATATTGATCCTTTTGTTAGTCCTATTGATGTCATGCGCTGATTCCACATATTTCAGACTGCAACGCACCCGATCCTGTCAAGGAAGACGAGCGCAACACAGTCCGCCTCTGGACACTCCATTGTTACACTGCCCGTCATAATGTACCCATCTACACATACAACTTGTCTCCCAGCACCGCCATCTACCAAAAAGTCGCCAAGGAAGTCATCTGTGTCCGCCAATTCAACCAGTACTTGTTAGCGCTCAACTGTCGATGCCGAGGCGCATCGACACTTCTCACCAACTTGCTGCATCAGCGTGACCCGCTCAATCAGTATGATGCACCTTGGGAAGCCCAATATGGTAACCATCAGCCCCCAATTTGACCCCAAGTAGTGTCAGCGGAAAGTCCTGCTCTGCTCAACTTTCCGTATTGCGCTATTAGATGACGGATCTTGCAATGAGTTCTACACCTCGCCGGCAGCTGCATGCATCGTTGGAATCAATTTTAGCCATGCGGCGTGGGTAAATGATTTCCCCTCCCCGCCCTCATCCTTTTGCTACCAAAAAGAGACCTTCTTCTCATTGGATGTACATTACCAGCTTTTGTACAGGGAACTTCAGATTATTCTGTTTGCTGTTCGTGTCCAGGGAGATCAAGTTATCTTGAATCCGTGTAGCGCCAATAATCACATCATCCAGGAAACAGACACCTGCATCTACATTGCACAAAGTTCAAAAGATATCCGAGACATTGAGAGTTTGGTAAGCATACGTCTACAGTACATGAGACGATGGAAAGAAAGAATCAGCCCATTTAGGCATTCCGATTTCTAGAACCCGGCGTATGTATGGCAAACAATTCGAATCTGTGAGTATTGGAGGGACCTTCATCCCCCTCCTGTAGAATTGTATGCGGATGCCCGCCACAAGGAGAGGAATGGATCTGCGACGGATTCGGCTCGTCAAGGATCTGCTCGAGATACAGAGTTCCGCGTTTCCCGATTGCCAACTTCAAGCCTATCTCTTTTAATTGGCATCGGTAGCGGGATCGGGCCGGTGCCAACATCGCCCACCCGCAGCGATAGCGACTACTGCGAGGGTGACACTGACGACGACGACGATGAGGAGGAGTTCGACGGCGATGGTATGGATTTCAGCAATAACAGTTCCCAGTCAGCATCTCCCTTGACATGCTATCTTCTTTGCGAGCCTGCGAAGCTTGAGGATGTCATTATTCACACCACTGCGGGTATTCGTGGCCATATCCTCGTTTGTATGCACCAAGAGTTTACAAACCTCTTCAAATTCTTATACAATCTAAGGTAACCCGTCTTCTGATTCCCAGCATGATCAATCTCGGTACCTAATGGTATATGTAGGTCATCGCACTTGCGCCCTGAAGAATTGCAAGATATTGTCTTGCTTTGTGCAGAGCTACCATCTAAGAAAATATTTCATCCCATCAGCCTATTTCCGCGCGTATATATAATGGAGGCAAGAATTCCAGAAAAGAATACCTTTGGCATCGTTTTTTTTTGTTGTCGTTGTTGCTATTGCTGACGAGCCTTTGCAATTTAGGGCAACTGCCGTCAACCGGACGATTTGATCCGAGCAGGTGTCAAGAGAGCAAAACAAGTGGTTGTGATGAGGTATGTGAAGCGATCGTGGAAAAAGCAATGCCCAACCTGAACCGATCCTCAGTGAAAAAGAAAGCCAAGAGCACCACAAAACGGACAGCGCTGCCATGTAAGTCTGCCATGACAGAACCGAGTGTGTGCGGTTTTGTGTGATCGAGTTTTTTTTTTTTCTGTCCGACTCACAGATCCTATCAGCATGACTAGCCATATCATACACCTCCTCCTCAACCGTCGCCGGTCCCAAGAGGCGACTTACACAATTGTAAATCTGGTGGACAGGACGAATATCAAGTTTATGCATCTTCTCCAAGGCAAACACGTCGATGATGGAGATGTTGACGTGTTCTATACCCCAGCCTACGCCGCAGGCGATGTTGTAGCGGAATCCCTCATCAGCAACGTGCTCCTCAGCCAGACCTATTCAAAACCGGAAATTGTCCAGGTTATCCGTGCTCTCAGTGGCATGCCAACAACCCGCACGAGCACCTTTTACGATAAGAAACCGAAACGCGAACACCAGCCAGATCTAGCAATATCGGCGAAGCTGGCAATGCGGCACGTTCCGAGCCACCTGGTCGGTCTGACATATATGGACCTATTTGAGACCCTCTTGCTAGATCATGGTGTCCTTGCCTTGGGTTTACTCAGGGCGCCGACAGACCAATTTGGGAATGAGCTTCCTTTTGTCTATACCAACCCTGTGCCATCATTGATTCTACTTCCATCGGACCAAGTCTACGTTTTGGCCCATTCCTGAACCACATCTTTTTATTTAGGCTCCGGAATGATCGCATTCGTACTGCATAAGATTGCTTATTATTATCATCCCTTCTTTTTCTTGTTCTATATCATTTATATATGTCTATAGATATCGCTTCTCCTTTTTTAATAGAATCTTCTACGTTCCATCTAATAGAGTCCTATCGAATCTAATAATGCAATTGCTGCACCTAAACACCAACCCGTCTCGATGCCATCAATCTTTTTCGCCACGCGAATCTCCCGGTCTGGAGGAATTTCGTATCCATGCGATAAAAGTCCATGAATAAATGCCAGGTCAAGGCACCACTCCGGTCGATCGAGCATCTCCTCCCGCAATGGTTCTCCATGCGGCAATCGCTCCAGATACTCGCCCGCACAGACCTGTTCTGTCAGTGCCTGAAGCTCGGGTAGTCGAAACTGGTCAGGCAGGCCCAGAGGCTGAGTCCGGTCGTAAAAATACGAGAAGATATAAATCGATCCATTTTGGAATGCATCCGCGATCGGTGGCTGGTGGATGCCATCAAAGGAGCAAGGCGGGGCGAGGCACATCTTGTTCTTATTGAGAATGTCAAGAGCGATATCGGCGCAGGCATCATGCTCTCCTCCGCCTACAAATGTGACAACCGGGTTTGGATCATTCTTTGGGAAGTTGAAATGCAGATCCCTTGGTAAGCAGGGATGCGGCAGGACGTGGGAGGAGGCTTCGTCCGCGGCGAGCTCCAGTAGTCGCTGGTGCATCCGTTTACGGGCTTCCATAAGCCCATACCCGAGGTAGGAGTGCTGATACAATGTATAGTTCCGCCCATCGTACCTGAGCGTGTACTTGTGGTCCCCTTCGGCTAAGAGATCTTCCCGTTCCGGCTCGAACACAATCTGTGTCGAACCGCCGCCAAGGTCGAACACGGCCGCCGTGGGCAGGGTCGGCGATTTCAGGTTACCCAGCAGGAAATTAACAGTGATCCATGCATAAACGCCTGATTGGTGTTGCCTCGATCTCATTAGAAAGAATTCCCACATCCGCAATGTTCCCGTTCATGAACGCCTGTATTGATATACCTTCATCACGCCCGTCCATGATGGCAACTCCTTCTTTCCGTCCACCCACAATCTGAAAAGGATAATGCTCCTTCATATGATGGAAAACAGAATCGAGCACCCTCTCGCTCTTTTCCTCGCCGAGCAATCTCAAACCGGCTGTCGCCTTGACTGCAACAGGGGTTTTCTGATGAGAAGGCTGCGGGATAATGTCCAGCGCTTTTCGGAGGAGGGGATCAAGCGACTCGGCCGCCTTGTATGGTTCATCGCCATATGCGGAGAGCCCGGGAATCGTCTGGACAAACAGGACTTCATCCTCGAACTCGGCGATGTCCTCTTGAGCACATTGGCGAAATCGGTACACGTGAAGGCGCGATCCTGCCGAACCCGCGTCGATCATAACCACGTGTTTTATACACGTCTCGGTTTGGCTATCTAAAAGAGAGAGCAGGGCACCCCATTCGCAAGAGTTAGAATCCTATAAGGGTTACGCTTGGTTCGCTGGCCGGCAGGGCCGGCCGAGTGCCTATCCACCAACGAATCCCCCCTCCTTCCTTCCTTCCTTTCATCCTTGTAGATCATCTTTTTGCACACATATCCAGCCACTCTACCCTAATGTTTTGTCGAACAGGAAATACTTGCTCTCGCTGCTGAAGCCAAGGTACGCAGGACCCCGGAACATCAATAATGCTACCATAATGCCGATGAGAAAAATCGACCATCGCACATGATTATGTAACTTTTCAGAGCGTGCATCGAGTCTATTTCCAGGCGGATCATGTCCTTGTCCTGCAGCCAATGGCATGTTTTTTTTCTTTCGTCTAAATAGAAGAGGGAAAAACACCTCGCGGAAGGAATCAAATCCTGCCTGCTTGTATTCTTTCCCCTTCCGAAGCGGACTTCAACAGGTTCCTGGACAACTCCGCCGAACAAGTAAACGACCCCTTCGAGACATTACATGAAACGGCTTAATGACATCTTTAGGAAGAACGAACGTTGCAAGACAATCAATATAACGAATATCAACCAAATACGCAACAATGTTGCAGTAATATACCATAATCATGATCCTGCATGATGAATGCTGTAGGGAGATCTGAAACTGCGCATACAACAACCATGTTCTCATGCGAATATCTATGCCTCTGCTACTGCTGCTTTTCTTGTTTTTCTTCGGCTGTACGCCGTCTCCCAAAATTGAAGTGGAGTCCTGGCAGTTCTGAAGTCGCAGGATCGCAAAATACAAATGACAAATCGAATGTCACATACATACACGGAAAGATCCGCACAAAAAAAGCTTTCTCTTTTATACACTCTTACACGCTGAAATGAGCAATCTATTTTTTGACGAAGATGGCCAAGGCCATGTCGTTGATGAGCGTGGCTGTCCTGAACCTACGGACTATGCCATTGATAAGGAAATGTACTCACTTCAATCCGTTTGTTCTCACACTGAATATCTGCGTAGCATATTGTGCAAAGATAACCCTGAGCTTACTGCCACGCATATTCCCAAGCGAAAGGACACAGACATTCGGATAAAAGAAGCGGGGACCAAGCGCAGTTACACAGCATACACTGACCAAGACAAGGTCAGATTTTTCAAACGGATGTTCGAGAAGGCCTTGGGCTCATCAGCTGCTGCAAGACAGCTAGGAATCCATGTTCGGTCAGCTCAGCGATAGGATTCACTGTACGAAAAGGACTCTGACAGCATTTAAGAAATGTAGAGGCCACTCAACGTAGTCTCAATGAAGAGCATAAGAATGCTATTTTAGAATGAGTTGATGAAATCCGTCAACTGTACTAGAGCAACCGATGGATCAATTGCTCCGGAGAGTTGAGGGTATCGAAGACGACGCTCCATCGATTTATGAAAAATAGATGCAACTTGTCATTAAATAAGGCTCAGCTTCAGCTGTAGACAGGAACAGCGATGCAAAGATCCAAAAGCACCTTGATTGGGGGTGCGCTGATGAGACATGATTGACATTTGATTTACAAAAACTACATTTTTCTTGATGAATCTGAATTCCATATTAACATGAAGCGCAGCATGGCATGGTCCAAAAAAAGGACTTTTGCAGTAGTTACAGGGCCAAAAACAAGAGCGAAATCACCTATAATCTTAGAGGGATAATTTCGATATCAGGCTTCCTTGAATGGAGTTTGAGTCTCCCACAACCACCAACCAAAAAAAGGAAAAGCGCAGAACAGCCCCATAGTTGCTAGCAAAGGAGCTGTATCCGGACATTATTTCAACTTCCTTAGGCTACCATGAATGAAATGGATCAGTATGAGCGAATGAAGGGCCATTATTTGGTAATGAGTAACACGCCTATTGGTAAGACTGGAAATATCTCTAAACATATCGCGTCTCACGGATATCGATGCGCCTATCTTCCATCCTACTCGCCTGAACTCAATCCTGCGGAACAGTTTTGTTCAGTTGCGAAAAGGAAAAGAAAAACACAAGACATAGGTTCTTGGGAAGCGAGATCCTGAGACCCAAATCAATGAAGCATCGGATGGCTTAAATTCGAACGATTTCGAAGACTTCATCTCTCCTTAATTATTGCCCAAATAACTGCTGTTGTAGCAGGGGGAGATGATCCCACTACTGATATTCTAGAGAGATTATCACATGTGTATATGGATTGGATATGTGTATGAGTGAAAAGAAAGTCTGTTGAGGATGCTCTAAGCTCCCGCTAATAAGAAATTCCATTGGCCAGCGGGCCGGGACATAGGCGTTTCATTTGTGACTCTGCTCTTCCTTTTTATAAGCCGTGTTTTCCTGTTCCTTCCCGTATAAGCTCGAGCTCCTTTTCCTAATGGCCGATCACAGCAGCGATAACAATTTTAGCGAAGTCAACAATTCCAAGTTGAATGTCAATTATGAATACCTTGAATCAGTCCTTTGCAACACATCAGGAACTGTCCAGCTTGCAGAGCGCTTCCGCGCCCTCTTTACCTTAAAGAATATCGGTGACAATCGATCCATCGACATTATTGCGAAAGGTTGGTTCTCTCTTTCCTCATAAGAGCGTAAGAGTTGCAGTAATTATTAAACTGCCTTGTATTGCAGCTTTCGATGATGATTCTGCCCTGCTTAAGCATGAGTTGAGTTACTGTCTTGGTCAGATCGGCAATCCCCATGCTCTCCAGATTTTGAACAAGGTGCTCGAGAATGCGGACGAGGATACCATGGTGCGGCATGAGGTGAGCAGAAGAGTACTCTTTTTGTTTGTAGCAAATCTTTTCCGTCGCGTCGAGATTCTCTGACAAAAAAGTTAAATGGAAATAGGCCGCCGAAGCAATGGGCGCAATTGGGTCGCTTTCATCGCTTCCTATTCTCGAAAAGTATTTGAAGGACCCTTGCGAAGCTATCTCTCAGACATGTGAGCTTGCAATCGATAAGATCAAGTACGACAACGATCCCAAGACGAAGGCCGAAAGAGAAGCCACCCATAGCGCGTACAACTCTGTTGACCCTGCTCCACCCTCCAGCAATACCGACACTCCAGCAGCGCTCGGCCATCAGTTGATGGACACTTCTCTTCCATTGTTCGAGCGATATCGCGCTATGTTTGCTCTTCGTGAGATCGGAAATACTGAGGCTGTTTTGGAATTGGCAAAGGGTCTTAAGGATAAGAGTGGTACGTATATCCGTCCGAGAAATGGAAAATAAGCAAGTAAAATTTATGCTCTATTTCTTCATTCCCACAGCGCTCTTCCGTCATGAAGGTAAATCTGAAACGACTGCTTTTGTACAGGAACTGATTTTATGTGAATCTAGTTGCTTATGTCTTTGGACAGCTCCAGCATCCTGCCTCTGTGCCTGCATTAACAGAGGCCCTTAAAAATCCTGAAGAGCAGTACATGGTTCGCCATGAGGCTGCCGAAGCTCTTGGCTCAATTGCTACTCCGGAGGTATTAGAGATTTTGTCCAAATACTCCAAGGACGATGAACGCGTTGTTCGCGAGAGCTGTGTTGTTGCGCTGGATATGTACGAATATGAAACTAGGTATGTGATTACATATTCAAAAGATGTTATACAACTCGCGCCTGCAAAGCATCTCATGCATTTTCTTTTTGTCCATAGCGGCGACTTTCAATATGCAAATGGCCTCGAAAAACAAGAACATGTCAACATGCATTCTCTCAAGCTTGCTGAATAAGGCAATATGAACGCGCTTTTCCTTCTGAATCATAGCCAAAAGTTACCTCCAATGCTCTATAATCCCTCCCTACTCGTTTATTACTAGAATGTAAATTGTGTAAATACTTTATCATCGAAATTTTGGACCATCATTAAATTTGGTACCCGTTGTTCCACGCGAGTACACAAATGCTCCTTTTTTCGCAATGAAGCAAACTGACAATATCCAACATTTTAAACGAGATTTACAGCAGGCACTGCTCGTCTGCTCAGAACGTTGCTTATACTCGTCTTCCAAATGGTAACAGAGTTGCTGCGACGCGTCATAGAAGGAGTCCTTATTCATCGGATGCAGGGCCGCGGAGATCCTCAGCGGCATCGAGGACAGCAATCTTGATCATGATCCAAGTTTCACAAAACTCGAGCAGAATCTGCCGGTGACGACAGTGACATTGACCGATTATGAATCATCGCTCCCTCCACTCACAGAAAAAGAATATAACAAATATCAATATGCTAAGGTGCTTTTTCAAATGCGGCAATATGACAATGTCGCGTTTGTACTGAGAGGCTACACAGCCCCAAAATTATTGTTTCTGCGGCTTTACGCAAAATACTTGGTATGTTCTCTCTTGAATACATGATGATGCGTACGATACGCTTGTGAAGATGGACTGATAACATGATACTCCCCTTAGGCAGGCGAAAAACGGAAAGAAGAACACACACAAGATATCTTGGGTAGCAGAATAAGAGGAAAAGTTCAAGACAACGATGAAATGGGTTCATTGATAAAGATGTTTAGGCGCCTCCGAGACTTCCCTGGCAGAGAATGCGGAGATCAGCTCCATTTATGACGAACTCCATAGCCTGTATGATGCAAAACAACTGGATGCTTTTGGACTTTATCTGTAGGTTGCTTCTTCCATATATCCAGCTAGATGTATACCATATGACTCAGTCTAGTGATGACATCCAGCTATGGCATGATCTTGCGCAAACGAAAATTTGATCGGCTGGCAGCAGCGGTCTTGCTCGAATCGGTAAAAATATATCAATACAACTGGTCCGCGTGGATGGAGCTTAGTGCCCTTTCTGTCACAAAAAAAAATGTAAAAGCTGAATAGACCGACCTGGGCCACTGCGGTTATTCTCACTCGCATATATGGGCATTTTAGTTCATGGATCTTCAGAAGCTTCTAAACGAAACCATGAAAAACAGCATGATGAAAGATCTGTTCCTGGCCAAACTTTCACTCGAGATCCATTTGCCGAGTGCAACGTTCTGGGAACTGATCCAACCCCTTGCCAGCTGTCTTCCGGAAAGTATCTACATAAAATCGCAACTTGCAACCGCTTGTTATGATATGTTCGGTAAGAATACTAGGAAAAAATGACGATTGTCCTATTACTGATGGAAAATAACGATCCTCCAGAATACAATCGAGCCGAGGCTCTTTTTGATGAAATGCGAAAGGAGTACCCATATCGACTCGAAGATATGGATATTTATTCAAACCTACTTTATCTCCAGGATTCACGGGAAAAGCTGAGCGTCTTAGCCCATGACTGTGTCCGCATTGACCGATACCGGCCAGAGACGTGCTGTATTGTAGGTAAGCACGAATATATATTGGACTCTTTTCACCGAAATACGTGGAGATTAATCTGTTCGGTCGCGGCGATCACAGCGAATTACTATAGTATTACCAGGGAAATAGCAGAGTCGGTCGAATATTTCAAGCGCGCACTCAAGCTGGACCGAAATTACCATCTGGCATGGACACTGCTTGGTCATGATTATATCGAAATGAAAAATACAAATGCAGCTATTGAATGCTACAGGCGTGCAATCAGTTGAGTCATTTCTGCTTTTGATTTTATGAAAAAAAATACATATTAACTGAACCTCCTCCTCCGCCAGACGTCAATAGTCGCGATTATCGCGCATGGTACGGACTGGGTCAAGCCTATGAACTCTTAAACCTACCTTATTATGCCACCTACTATTATCGAAAGGCAACCGAACTAAGGTAATGAAAATTGCGCTCAAATAAGGCACACCTTCGATTAAATACATGGGCAAATCATGACTAGGCCGCATGACGCACGGATGTGGAAAGCACTAGGTGCATGTTATTCGGTGCTTCAAGAAGATCAAGACGCAGCAGGATGCTATGCACGGGCAGCAGAATGCGTTGGAGAAGGAAAGAATGCTGTCTTAGTCCAGCTGGCAAGGACATATGACAAGATGGGTAAAAAGGCAGTGGCTGCACAACATTATAAACGCGCACTAGAAAGATACCAAAGCGAAGGGGTAAATCGAAGTGAAAAAGGAATGGATTCAGATAGGCAAGTGAAGCTAATGAAGGTAAACCTTCTAGCAACATACCGATGAGATTGCAGAAGCTGCACTGTATTTGGCAAGAGATCACATGGGACAATCCGAATGGGAAGAGGCTGAGAGATATGCAAAGATTGCACAAGACTACAAATATCCGGTAAGTCCTTATTTTGCAACTAGAGGGAACGGATACGTTACGATTTCTAAATCATTTACATAGTATTACGATGAAGCAAAAGTCTTACTGGATGAGATCAGACGATCATAGGCTTCTGATGATTAAAAATCGATGATTGCTTTTTCAGAAGTCAATATGGCCATTGGTTTCTTGACTCGACTGCAGATTTCTGTCTCGTATAGGTGCCTAAACTCAACACCGTTCTAAGTCGAGAAATAGATTGGCGAGCTCAGCTCGATAATATAATCGAAGTTACAAAAGCGACCAAGAGATTTATTAAAAAGCAAGGCATTGCTAAGTTGATTCATATCTACGTCGACTAATCAAATCTCTGTAAGAGTAATTTCATGTTTGCTACACCTTTCATGATGAAATTCAGTGTCTTCAATCTGAGGAATGAAAAAGATATGAGTATATCAGCAGTTACGAATTTACACTCGAACCGAGTATGTTAATCCGTATGACATATGCCTTGATAGTATTCTTGATGGATGTGAAAAAGCAGAGGCACTTTTGATTTATCGGTAATAGCATTTGAGTTATCCAGAACATCAGGCCCATAATCTGAAGAGTTTCATTGTTATGCGTGGAACACCGTGCACAGAATCCATCTAACCTCAAGATCTGTCTGATTTTGAAGGCGAAAAAAGTCCAGCAAATCGGGAACCCATCGTCAATGTGGGCGGTCGAGGATCTTGAGCGCTCCACATCTCAAAGCGACTCTACCAAAAACCAATGCAAAGAAGAAGAGAACTGCATTAGCCAACACGCAATGTGTTTGCATTGACGAGGTCATCCGAAATGGAATTGTGCACACCGATAAAGTATGTGATTAAGGAATCCTTTAGTATATAATATCGTTGAAGATGAGTTTTCTCTTTCCTTTTTTCGACAAGTCGCCGTAATGAGAAGCTGTTTCACAATATCGTTTCCGGGATGTATGACCACTGTGTTTCCTGACATTTCATAATTAGAACTTTTGGCGAAGAGAAGATCATGATCTCCTTTGATGTGAACTCCTTCCACCGAAAGATGTGGAAGTGAGGATGCAATCCAGAAAGTAATGCACCTTGATTTCGGGTGGCAGACTATGTACAGTAATTTGTCTGCCACTACATCTATTTCATCATCTTCTCCTGTAATCTTCTCTTGGTGATATATCAGTTTATCTTATAAAACAATCGTACATCGGTATTGTTGAATTCATAGTTCTATTTAGATATTCTTGATATGCTGAACGTAGTCGTTACTTGAGTAAAGCGAGAACGACTTATCCGCGATTATTGTATTGTATCATCAGTTAGATGATCATGCGCCTATTCATTGATTCGTCTTGTTCGTCACTTTTGGAGATATGTGATGTTGCTGTGTTAACATTCTGAGCCATGGTCCTTCAGTTCGAGGAAGACAAACCGGTTAGGTTCTCCTGTTCCCTTGCGAGACCCTAGTGCGTTCAATCTGCTGGTTCCCATCTCCGTGTATTGAACCCTACCAAACTGTCGCTTGCACAGACGTCGGCATCTGGCAGAGCATCATGGCGCTTATATACCAAAATAAACGCTTTTATTGCAAGCTACTACATAATATGTCAGATTTCTATAAAAGAAAATCAGTGGTTGTCTTCTTTGGACCAGGAACAGAGTTGAAGTAGGTAACGGAGGATATGTGCAATCTACATTCATACAAGCAGTTCGCACGCCTATCTCATCTGACGTGCTTCTTTGATCAGTTAGGATGATGCTGCCATAAGTGGCAAGTACTCTTTTGATGCATTCGACAATGCCCTCAAGGACATTATGGAAGCTGATGATCCCGCCTGTGAGTACGTTCTGTTTGCTGACAAAGCCGCTGTTTTTGATGGAGATTTTCGGGAGCTTCTGCCTGTCATCAAGAAGAGCACTTGATCAGAGGACATTGTGAGAGTTATCCGGAAACAATGGCGGATTGAAGTCAATGATAGAATTAACCTCATCAATACTATCTACCCCTCCATCTGATCCCCAATCAATCACGTGACCAGTTCCGCGATGGTGCCGCCTTCGCCACCAAAAACACAGATGCTGATGGCATCAACAACAAGGCTTTAGTGCTTTTCCCTGGCAAGAAAAGGCAGTGCACCTCCCTCGACCGCATTATTGGACGCAGAGCATATTCACCCAGAATCAACCTTTGCGCAGAAGAAGGAGAAATGCCGTATTCATGATGAGCTGTCGGCAGAGTTTCCCGTCCGAACTGCTTTTACCAAGACGATCCACAAGACGCAAGGGCAAACTCTGCCATGCGTGACTATCCATCTCCGTGAGCCTGTGTTTGCGTAAGGTCCAAGTATAGACTGCACTCTCATGAGCTTACATCTGAACATCCTGATTACCATCCCATCCTTCTATTGACCCCTTTACCGTATTCCTTTTTATTATCAATAATAAAGCATATGGCCTTCTGTAAAACCAAACAACGCAATGGAATTCAACATTGAGCATTAAAAACGTGACGCATAAGAGATCAAGATGATACCTGGCGCGGAGAAAAGGGAGGAACTTTTGGCGGTGTTGCAGCAAAGCAAGCGCGACCAAAAATGTATTGCACTAGTGGATGTCTATATACCGTCCCATCGGTGATCCGTCGCCTGCTGACTGCAAACTGTGTTTGCAACCGTTTTCGGGTAGGTAAGGCATAAGATGGATTCTGTTGCTCCAGCTCGATTATCTGCTTCTCTTATTCAGCTACGCTAGTTCACCCTGCAATCGGCGACCCAGAGAGAGCAATGTCTCACTGAAAACTGTCGATAAAGATACGGCGATAAACCTCCTTTTCAAACGCCTCCTCTCGATGTACGAAAACTAGAATCCCAAGCAAAGGGAAACGGAATTAATTGGTGGCGGATTGTTTCAATAACGCGCATTCTTATTTTGAGTAAGGTTCCTTGCAGCAAAGCCAGAAAAATATGTTACCACAGAGATTGTTCATTAATTAAGGTACAAATGGATGACATTGTTCTTACGGCGGGTCATGTCTTACTCGTTAGCGTCTGATTTCAGATCAATCAAACAAATGTTGATTTACTTCGAACAATGGGCAATATCTCACACTCGCGACCTAGTTCCTCTCCTTTAATCCACTTTAGTCATCGACGGACCCCTTTTATGGAAAACTCATAGTAGTCTGCACGCTGCTCCTTACGACATGCTCCTCACCACTATAGCTAGATTTAGTTAACGCAGCCATACGTACCTTCTTTATTGAAGCATCTGTTTAGACTTCATCCTACGGTCTTCTTATGGCAGTAATTGGCCCAAAATGTAAGCCATCCTGATAAAAAATATAAGAGTTTAACACACCGTTCATTTTGTCCTCCTCAGCATATCATTGCGCCGTTATCCATAGGTTCAGGGCAGCAATGCTCATCAACGACATGGCCCTGGCTACAGTGCCTACTGAGAATGCTAGATGTATATAGCAGGAAAGCGACGACAAAAGGGCTGGGCTACTCTGTATATGGACATTTGATTTGTTCCCACTGCGCAAAGATTTCTTGGAAAAAGATCAACGATCCAGTCAATCCCTGTTCGATCCTTGTTTCTCCTTTTTTTTGGACTTATTCCTGCCCTGTATCTCTCTTGTCTCGCTCAGGTACCATAGCTTTCTTTGACACATGGCATCTCTCCGAAGTAAAAGCGCAAGGTTCCATTTTGTCACCCTTCGATGTCTGAATTAGGTGACATATGATTATTGGAAAAATGTTTGTTTTTCTCGGTGCTCCAAAGTTCCTGTTTCCTCATACATCTGTTATGAGACCCCGCACCGGATGCGACCAACAAGATGGGAGAGGACGTCTATGGCGCTCGTACGACAGAGATTCGAATGAAGGACCTTGGGCCAGGCGACTTGAACAAATTCCTTCCGAAGCAAAATCGTCTGTTTATGCAAGGTAATTAAAATCCTCTAGCACGCGCCCTCCTCCCTTGAACGACGGTGGCGATGACGAGCAAAGGACGCGAGATCAGCGGCATTTCACTGAGCCGAAACAATTCGGGCAAACAATGAATACGGCGGTAAGCCGAATTAGTCTTGTTACACATCAGCATATAAATCACATCCGTTTTAAAGATAAAAGAAAGGCTTACAAGCGCATGCTATTAGCAAACAGTAGCGGATCTCCTTTTACATTGCTCACGACATACCTCCCCAACCAACCTATAAGTTTAGAAGATGTACTACGCTCACCCATCTAGGTGGTCTATTTGGGACCCTGAGGATCCCTCTTGGGGCAATGTTGTTTTATACGATAATTGCTTCATTTAAAACAGCCAGGTTGCACAAAGGTCCTTTCGCAATCTCTGTTTGTGCTCAGCGAACACCAATAATCCGTTCGGTCATTTTCCTTACCTTACTCTCCTTTTTACTCTTTCCTTTTTATTTTTGCCCATTGGCAAAGGTCCCTCCACCTTCCTTCGCCTATACGCCAGTCGGACGACCGATAGACTAATAACAATAAGAGGTCATGGCTTATTCTCGATCGCCACCTCACTCGCCCTCATCCCACGATGAATGGGACCTCCGTGGTCCCACAAAGCCTTCAGCTACGAGCCGATCCTATTCGACATCATCTCGTTCTACAGCTGGTCAACAATCCCGTACTCAGTCCATCACCTCCTCTTCGGGCCGCTCGCAAAGTGGCAATAGTGCGCAGTATGAAGCTGCTGCCCGAACATATTATGTTGAACTTAAAAAGTTCCTTGCGTCGCTGCTTGCTAAAGGTAAAATAAAAGTCTAACATATGATATAGAAGGCGGATTATTACTCTCATCTTTTGGGGAGTAAGAGAGATGAAGCGTTAAGTTGAACTGATCTTATCGTCCATCGTTATTTTTCGGATCCACAGAAGCGGCAGAAGGCCCTCAAACCCAGCGTGTTGCGGCACGACAAAAACTATCGCGTTTAAACGGGCTTCAATTCCATGAGTTGGCAATGGACGTTTACGATGAATTAATGCGGAGAAACTCTGGCGATAAGCATAGTATGCAGCAAGAAATAAAAACGCATGATGGAGAGGGACTTACGATCTTTTTTTTTTCTAAAAAAAAAAAGTGCCATTTCTCCCTGTACGGGAAGAATTTCACCCACGACGGAACCAAGCCAGACAAAAGCTAGCGACGCTTCCAAGTCCTCGTTTTAAGGATTTGGCAAGCGACGTGTATCATGAGATCACGCGACGTTATCCGAATATAGCTGACTCAGATGTAAGAACACATCGACTTGTGTGGCATTGGGTAAACTGATCGACGTGGGGAGGGGAAATCGTAGGACAGCAACTACCGGCCTCCTGTACCACCTATCCCGAGCAGCTCAGCAACAACCAATTCAAAAGCACAGGCGAGCCATGCAACGAACATTATCCCTGTCAAGGGCACGATCAATGTTGAGACTGTTCTCAGTGATGATGAGAAGGAATATCTTTCGGAGCGGCCGAGAAATGGGAGCAAAGACGACCACACTGCCTATCTCAGTGACAGTGCCGCAAGCAATAGCACCGGAAGCAGCAATAACGGATTTTCCACCGCAAAGGGTGGAGGAAATAACACTGCGCCCATCGCTTCGGTAACAAATGGGCATATGAGCAATGGAAGCGCTCCCGGAAACGACAATTTCCAATCGCTCGACAGCTTAATGGCTGATCTTGGCAACATGGTGACTTCGAAGTCATCGCCTACAAAGACATCGCATGATGATAATAACGAGCGCTATGTCGATGATAAGGTAAACATCCTAGCCTTCGAGGACGCGAGTATGGATTGAATAGAATGGCAAATTCGGACACTGTAGATCAATGATAAGATCGACAAGCTACGGACAGATTATGAATACCGACTGGCCAACATGTCTAAACGATGTCAACAATTGGAGACCGAACTGCTGGTCTGGTTATTGATAAGCTCTGTGTTACATTGGGCTGTTACTCATATGACTGGATAGGCTGCTCGGGAAAGAAAAGGCTCCGCTCAAGCAGGAATCGATCCTGACACTGCACAATTAAGAAAGGTAGCACATCAAGATCCTGTTATAATTCGGATATTAACGCTATTATGCCATGATCAAGATGGATCAAGAGAGACAGTCGCGTCTGAAGCAGCTCCAAGAAGAATATAACAGACTTGATGATCAGCACCGTCAATTACAGCGTGAGCATCGTGATCAGCAAGACGTACGTACTCTTACAAGCTAATACTTCGAAGGTCGCTCACATTGAAATATTGGACACTTCGTGCTATAGGCGGTTGAAGAAGTGCGAGACGAAGTTAGCAATCTTTTGGAGCAGATCAAACTACTTTCCACCAAAGCCGATGACCTGCGAATAGAAAAAGACAAGGCGATTGAACGCGTGCGGCAGCTGACTGAAGAGGTGCGTGATGAAATAGAGCATGTGTGTAAATGTTGAAACTTAAAGGATCCGGTTCGGTAGAACAAATCTTGGCAAGAAAAATACGAAAAATGCCGCATTGAACTTCGCACACTCAAAGGTATGAATCAAGCCTTCATTGCATTTATAGTTTGCTCAGTATAGTATTCCGTGTAGCCTCATCACTGGGATCATCCGACTACCAAAAACAGGATATCATCAAGAGTGAATTCTTGCAGCCTTCCCGCGATGGAATCATCTCTCATGATCATATCATCTCATACCAGACAGCCATCGACAACCTAATGCAAACAGCCAGGTAATCAAACGAAATACCATGTTACTGATTTTCTGACCGATATCTATCTATCCTATGGCTTAGATCAAGGAAACCGTCTGATGTTCTTTTTGTCATGCAGACCATCGTAACAGTATGCAAGACTATCACGGAGCAGATTGAGTCCCACGAGGCGCGCGGCGAGCTTTCTTCGTTGACGGAGAACAAACTTGTTGGACTCAAGAACCAGTTCTCAACCGCTCTAGCTAATCTCCTCACTGCAGCTAAAAACCATGCCAACGGCATGGGAATCAGTCCTGTCGGCCTTCTAGACTCTACTGCTGGACATCTGACGACTGTCGTCGTGGAGTTGGTCAAGCTTTTAGGCATGCAAAAAGGGACTTATATTGGCGAGAACGACGACGGGCAGATTGTACGAAAGCCTACTACAAGCAGCGACAGACGTGCGCCAGCTGGTAGCCATATGGAACCACGCGAGTTGGCGGTGAGTATTTTCGGCATAAAATATTTGGGGATTGTGCGTGGTTTGGCTGATGGTAGTCGTGACGACAGGAGTACCTGAAGAAAGAAGCCGATCAAATTGTCCAGACGATCCAGAGTTTATTATCTGCGCTACGCACGCCACGAGATGCTGATCAAGTATACGGGATTATTTCGTCGATTGTGGGCATCGTTGTTAAGATTAACGATGTCTGCAAAAGTACGTTCGCGTCCGAAGCAGGGTTCCGATACCGCAAGCAAGGAGAGCTGGTGTTATCCGATCTTCAGAATTGCAAGGAGAACCTTGTAAACATCCGCGACCAATCATTTGATAGGTCACCCGAAACCGCAAGCGCAGCAGCAAAGCGCGACCTTGCCAAGGAGGCGTACGAGATTGCGAAATATACAAAAGAACTCACGAACATTTGCGACAGATAGTAAACAGTGGAGATGAATGTATATATACATATATAAAACGCATTACATATCTAAAAAGAGTAGGAGGGCTTCTGTGCCGTGATTGGTAAGGACGAAAGCGGGGCTTTGAGAATGAGAAGAGGGGGCGGATGAGTGTCGGTGGCACCTTATTTTTATGCACGGTAGTGGGAAGGCAGGCACATGCCACTGCAAAGGACATAGGCTAGCGTCCTTACTTCACTCGATGGAGGGTATTATGCAATGAGACAAGGTTTATGAGCTTGGCTGAGGCAGCATCATGGACTGGGCCAGCCCATGATTTCACCGTCAAGCCAGAACAAAAAGCTGCTACTGCTACTACGTACGGTATATACGTGATTTGCCGCCGCCGCCCCCACCCCCCACCCCCAATGCCCGTGTATGCATGATTGTGTAAAAAATATCGCTGATGCCTAGTGGTCACATTTGCAAATTGGGGGGTGTGGGTGCGATGTTCGCCTTTATTTGCCCAGTCCATACAAACACCCCACCCAACCACGCCTTCTAATACGTACAATCCCTACCCTATGCGCCATGGACTTCTCGAAATTTAGAAAACGTAATGACGTCCGTAAACCACAGCCGACGAGCGCCATGCAACTAGTCAAGTTTCGCGAATGCTGGGATTATATTCGTGTGAGTTCTTTCAATCTTTATACCGCATCTTTTGAGGGTTCATTTTTCCGCCATTGACAAAACCGACCTGAAGGCTTATTTCGATTCAGACGAGGACAAGAAAACCCATGTGCATGTTCATCAGACGGCGATTCCCGACAATTTTCGGCAAATGGTGGATATGTTGGTAGACGAAGAGGCGAGGCAAGAGGAGGAGGACGTCACTGGTGTGTGTATGGAGCATTTTTTAAAGCACAATATTCTGCATTATCTGACGTCGATGGCCGAAAAAGCCGACTATCCTGTCGGCATCCGAGGAGAAACGATCCGCTTTGTATCGACAATGATTAATTTGCTCGACGATCATTTCTTGACGCAGAGCTCTATCCATCGGCCTACAGTCCGACTTGTCCGGTTCTCAGCCCTCAATGACGCCTTGGGTGGAGACCTTTACACGGACGATCTCGTCGATCTCATGTACACGATATGCTCCAAGATCCATGGATATCCTGCTCTGCTGCATATTTTCTTTTACCAGAAGGACAGTCGGTCGGGCAGAACAGAGCCAGAATTCTTACTGTTTACATACCTCCTCAAGTTCGTGCATCATGAGGGTCGGTCTGGGGACTATGCCCGGACCGGTCTCCTATTTATTATCGAGATGGCATCGCCCGAGGCCCATCCTGCTCTTGCCGAATTTATCCTCACTGCGTCGGATTTTGCTATCAACATGGCCACCGGCCTAGGTGGCCTGTATTCCCAATTGCCGCGGAAACTCGCGGTGGTCAATGAGGTTCCCAGCGATGACCATGGTGGTGGCGGCGGCGGCAACGGATTTGCCGAGGATATGCTCGTCTTTTTCCAGTCACCTGTTGCTGCTGCTCAGAGCAACGGGAATGCTGAGATGTCAACATCGCCCGCGTTTCGCAATCAACTCGATGCCTTTCTCAAACTCCTCGAATTTTGCCAAGAGGTCCTGGTGCGATGTCCTCACGCGGACATCTGCAAGACCCTGATCCACCATATCCGGTCTGTATTCATGCAAAACATTCTCTATCCATCGATCCTCGAATGCACTGACGAGGACGGTTCCTCGGTGGCGGTCATCAGCTATATTGACATGATTCTTGAGGCTGTCCACCAGGATGCATTAGCGGACATGGTCGTCAGCTTCTTGATTAACGAGGACGACGACAGTGGACACTGTTCTCCCGCCAGTAGCGTCATTGGCGGCAATGACAACAGCAATAATAACGTATTCGTGGGGCTGGAGCTCGATCGGATCCACAGTTCATCGTATTTCACCGCGGCGGGACGGTTTACCCTCAAGAACTTGATCTCGAGCAGGCTTGAATCAAGCTCTCAGTCTGCGGTGGTTGCGGCCCTGAAGCTCTTGCGAACACTCGTCACAAAGCACTGCAATTACGCCCTCAAACTCTTCTCCATCCTGCCGGATACAAGCCCAACCTATCCTTCCGTGTCACAGCATCAGAAAGAACTCGAACTCTATCTGGACCTAATCTCAGCCATCGGGAAAACCCGCGGACATCTCTATTATGGCTACGAGACGTATCTTCTCGATGCAGAGGCCATGCTGGAGAACGATGGATGTTTTGCTGATATGCAGGGAAATCATTGCCACCAAAAGAACAGCAACAGCAGCAGCAGCAACAGTCATGGTAGTAATATTACAGCAACAATTCCGTTCGGGATGGATGACGATAGTTATAGTGTGACGAGCTTTGGATCCGAGAGCACCCATGGCAATGGTAGTACAACGAGCGCCTGTGGAGGAGGATGCAATCACACTAGCAAGTCGCCGAGAGTCCGGCGACGGCGCAGCTTCAAGAAATATGCTCAGCGCCAAACAGAAGAAGAAGGAGAAGATGAGATTCCACATCAGAATCTGGCCTTCAGCTACTATGATTCACACCGGCCGACGATGTTCAAGCATCGAATGCAGCAGACGGATCGTCTACTCCAAATCCTTCTGGAACTTCTAAGCAACTTCTTTGCTCAGTCACCTGAACTCAACCTTGCTTTGACGGGCGTCATCTCCGCGCTCACAATGTGCCCGTACCGCAGCCTTGGCGGCTGGATTGGATTTCAGGACACAGATCGGGCAAATCCAAAAGATGTACTGATACTGGGCAAGTCAGAATGCAGCCGCTCAGCAGATACATTCGAAGATCCGATCTATTACACTCCAAGCAACGACACCACGGCGACCGATGATGATAACGACGACGATAACGACGATCTCTCAGTCGATTACAGGGCTGGAAAACCATCCACTACCAAGACAGACCCCATCACTTTCAAATCCTTCCCTCCTTTTTTCACCCTCCTCCGAATCCTCACACAACAAATCGACTATTATCAATCAGACATTGATGATTTTGACGAGCTGCTTGCCGAGCGGCGGCGTTTGCTCTTACGGCACCCATCTATAGACCATTACCAGCAACAAAAACAAAAACAACAACCTGCTCCTGCGTCTTTGCCATCAACGCCTTTCGGTGGCCTCTTTAGCTCATGGCTCTCTTTCTCCTCTTCCTCCTCCTATACCGCGTCGCCGAATGAGTTGGAGACACAGGCCGCTAACGGATACAGCTGGAGCAGCCAGTCCGACGAGATACCCCCCTTGGGCGAAACAACCACTGCTGCCGCTAGAAATTCGGTCTTGGCCCATGCGCGATATACACAAGCGATTCCCATTGTGCCCCCCTTTCGATCCAATTTTCCCTCCGAAACCAACCATGCCTCGACGGACATCACCCTGTCGATGCTACTTAGCAACGCAGTGATCCTCGAGGAATTTATCAAAGAGCTTGTTGCCATTATGCAGGTGCGAGCCAATCTAGGAATCGATCGGGTACATTACGTTTAAAAAAAAAAAAAGATCATTTGTTATTTGAAATTGAGATTGCTATCGCCGTGCTTCGAATGAACAATGACGTGATAGCCAGTGTCCTTTTCCTTGTAATAACCGGCCTTGAATGTGAACCGGTTGCGTTCAATGTGAACGTCTTGTGGATTGGGTGCTTTCACTGTGGGGCCACCCGTGAGGGAAGAGACGATAAAATTGCCTTTGAAGTGGTCTGCTGAGAGTGTCGCGGACGCAGGACCGAGAAGGGAGACGGCCGTGACATTGGCCTGGCTGCCCAGTGACGTGAGGTCCGTGGTGCCACGTACGGCCGCGGCCGAAAGGCGTTCTGTGGGATGGTAAGATCCTTTAATTGCGCCATGAAGGGTTGCTAGCATGATGTGCTTGGCTTTCATATTCTAATTGGGCGATTTTTTTTTTTGTATCTTCGGTGAGCAAACGTTGTATCTATATAACCCTTTTCTTTTTTTTCTGCGCTTTACCGAAAATCCTATAGGACCGTGACCAAGTCCTGCTCGGACCTTGCCAAACTCGAGTTTACTCAATTGGTCACCATCATGCGTGCCTATCCAACGAGCGGCCTTGATGCGCAAGTCGAGGCTCTCAAACGTCTCGAGATTGCTTGGGAAGACGACGTGGATATGATAGGTTAAGCAGTCTTCCTTTGAGGATGGTCTTTTTTGATGGTGATGGTGATGATGATGATGACGACCCTTTGAGTTACGCTTCACTTCGACATTATATTGACCTTTCTTATCGAAGCCTGATATATTGACCTCGTCCAGCAACTCCGGGCGACCAGCAAATAGTGTCACATTCACCTGGATAGCTGCACTGTCGCTAACCTCTTCCAGCGATCGGTCGATGGTGACGACGCCGCTGTCGCGGGAGAATTGGCCGTCGAGATAGATAGCCGCACGCTGGAATTGATCGGGTGCAAAAGAAAACACTCGTGAAGAAGATTCGAGTTCTTCGGGCTTGCAGAATGGGCCGCCGCGACGAGGGGGAGCCGGATGCCGCGCATAATCTATGGATTGCATGGGAGAATATATGTGTGTGGGTGAGTGAGTGGGTTTATTTTACGTTATCATCTGGTCTCGGCGACAGCCAAGGGAGAGGGAGGAACTTTTTTCTTTACCAGGAGGAAAAGCAATGGAGAGCTTGCCGCAGTAGGGTTGCTTCTGGAGAATTTCTTCGTCGTTGCATGGTGTGTGCTGAATATGATCATCGCTGCCGCCATGGTTTGAACAATGGTGATGGTTATCGCCAAAATCAGTATAGAGATCGTTCAAGAACTCGTCGAGCTCGTCGTCCTTGAACAGTGCCTGGTCAGGATATCCCATGTCCAACGGACCATGGCTGCTTGTGCTGCCAGGTCCCATCCATGCCTATATCTCAGCCATCAGCCAATGTCTCCCTTCCGGATGAGGACCGGGATCATGTTCTTTTTTCCGCACCTTTTTCAAAGACTGAATGCGGTCCAGTTGACTGTAGGCAAAGGCTGCAATGAGGCCAGCGGTCAAAAGGATTTGCCACCAGCGCCAGCGTCCTGCAGTGATGTTTTGTCAGTAAAATGAAACGCGCTATGGCACATACTTGCTTCTTTGTTGCTGTTGTTGTTGCTCCCAGTCCGGCGACACAATTGACTTGGACTCCATTTTCTTTGTTAAGAAAACGAGAAGAAAAAATGGTGAAACGTAAAGGGAAAATCAATGCAAAAAAATATTTTTCTCTCTTCTCCCATGTATAAGAAAAAAAATCACATGAACCTTTCCACCACCACCCCCGCACAGACTGGCGTCTGCTATTTTATGCATGGATCTTCGTTTTGCCGTGTGTGCTTGATCAAACTATTATCTTTTCGTTTCCCTACATATAAGCAGTCCGATCGCTCTGATGTTAATGGTGCTTTGTTCTATGGTCATGTAAAGCATCTCAAATGGCCTATTTGACACCATTTTTGCATTGGCTTGCTTAAGAATGGGATGTCTTTGTACTTCTGCCTTTGGAAATAAACCCCGCGGAAACAAAAAGATGCCTTTCTTTTTTGTTGTCGTGTAACATACCTCCAAAAAACCCGTCTGAAACAAAAGCGAGTGATTGACCATAGCCAACAACAATGATTCAGGGGAAGTAAATTAAAAAGATAAAGGAACTGCATGCAAAGTACATGATGGCACATCTATATTTCGCCTGACTGGAGCCTTCCATTAAACTTGGGACGGATCAATCGGGAAAGGGGAAATGCAACAATATCAATGATATCATCCATTTTGCTCTGGTCATTGTTACAACCACTTCCTCGTTGGCCTCGTTCTGCGGTAACACAAATATACATCATTAGCCTGGTGGAGAGTGTAATCCGGTCGGAGTGCCCTCTACAATGACAACTTGGACGCCCTTTGGGTTATCTCCTTTCAAAGCCGTTTAAGCGATATTCCCACTCGCGCGAGAAGGGGAGTGAGAGCGCCTGCACACCTAATACCACCACCAGACTCGTATGTAGATGAACGCCCTTTTTTGTTTCAGTGTGGGAACCTGTAAGCTCTGCAGATCCCACTCGTATTTCTCACTCCAAAGTCGCTCTCGGCCATCATTCAATTAGAGCTCCGGAGACAAAAAGGGTAGGGTGGGACAGAGAAGCGGGTCGGGCGGACAACCGCCGGATTTGTCGATTTAGACCCACACGACCCTTTCTTACCCTTCTTTCCCTTCTTTCTTCCATTCTAGACAAAGTTATCTCTTTCTCTAGTCCCCGGAAAGAAAGAAGAAAGCGCGCGGTGGGACTTGACATACTCCCCTTATATTCTATATTATACTTCTGCATTCCTCTACTCATGGCTGTCGAGATTATACCTGGTGAATTCTCAAAATTCACCATTGCGGTTGCTGTTCTCAGCGGCTTCATTGTCATTTTCGGCTTTGTATCGATGTTTGTCAAAGAAAAGCTTTTCATCTCCGAAGCCTGTAAGAAATCGATGAAAGTCAGGTACAAGTGTGGCGCTATCATGCTCACAAGTAAACCGATATCTCTTAGTCGTCGCCTTGATTGTCGGGATCATTGCCGGCCCGTTAGTATCGAACGGATTCAACCCGTATGATTGGGATGACACCGACGAATTTACGAAGCAGATAACCCGATGCGTTATTGCCATTCAGGCAAGTCGGTTTCCGTTTATGAAACCTTGTGTGTGAAAATTAACCGTTGGTCCTCAGGTGATGGCAGTAGGCATTGAACTACCAAAGTACGTCTATCGAAAAGGAAAGCAGATGGATGTCCACCTCTGATCGCGTGAATATTTTCATAGACACTATCTTCGGAAGGAATGGCTTACTTTTCTTGTGTTTATGATCCCGGTCATGATCTTCATGTGGCTTGTCAGTGGCCTTTTTATCTGGGCCCTTATACCCCCTCTTGACTATGTAAGTTGGAGAGAAAGAGAACGTCACCCCTGGATACAATGACTGATCCGTATGTACGTTCATGTAGCTCAACGCACTTGTCATAGCCGCATGCGTATGTCCGACAGATCCGGTATGATATCAACAACGCACCTCGCTGCTATGCTGCCAGACCTTGTCTGACATCCGCTGCATCCTTGTAGATCTTGGCCAACTCGGTCGTCAAAGGTCGCTTTGCGGAGAAGCATGTTCCTGCACACATCCGCAACGCCTTGTCTGCAGAAAGGTAAAAGTTACGCTGATAATGAATATGAGCATGAGTCTGACGAGCATTGGCTGATAGCGGTGGCAACGATGGTATGGGTTTCCCGTTCCTGTTCCTTGCCATCTTTTTGATCGGCGAACCAAGCACCGGCGTCGCTGTCGGCAAATGGGTCTACTTGACATGCTTGTTTCAGATCGCTCTCTCGGTTGTCATCGGGGTCGTATGTGGCTATGTCGCTCGTAAAATTCTGCAATGGTCTGAACGCAAGTAAGTGTTCAAGAACGTACGGAACAAGATAAGCTTCGGATTAATCAAGTGGAATTACTAGCCATCTCATTGACAAGCCTTCTTTCCTCTGCTTCGCTATTGCCCTCGCAGTAAGTTCCCTTATAATCACTCACTCCCGAGATAATTACTCAACAAATCTCCGTAGCTCTTTCTCATGAGCATGACTGGATTTTCCGGTAGTGATGATGTGCTCGCGTGCTTTGCAGCAGGTAACGCATTCTCATGGGACGACTGGTTCCGACAAGAAACCGAAGAAGCGCATTTCCAAGATGTGATCGATATGATGCTGAACTTGGCAGTCTTTGCGTATATTGGAGCAATCATTGTAAGTCATATAGATCAGCTTGCGAACTAGCGGAATACTTGTTCTGACATCTTTCTAGCCGTGGAATCAATTCGGTAACACTGAAATTGGTTTGACCCCATGGCGGCTTGTCATTATTGCCCTCCTCATTCTACTCTTCCGTCGGTTACCGATCGTTCTCGCGCTCAAGCCCATTATGCCTGCGATTCAAACTTACCGTGAAGCTATCTTCAGTGGTTGGTTCGGCCCCATGGGCGTCGGTGCAGTCTTCCTGGCGATGATTGCAAAGGAAGAAATGGAAGAAATATATCATGATCACGAGGAGAAACCCGTGATTATTGAACTCATCAGCCCTGTTGTGCTCTTTATTGTGCTATCATCAACGCTTGTGCACGGAACAACTATCCCGCTCTTCCAGCTTGGGAAGCGGATCCGCACACGCACACTATCTATTACCAGCACAGGCAGCAATAATGTTGTCCGATTGCCCAAGATTCAGTTTGGACAGCAGCTCAATTTTCGCCGCAGCCAGCAGCCAGATGATATTGATCTTGGCGACGGCATGATGAGCGAAACACAACGCAATACTTTAATCAACACGATCGAACGAAAGGAGGAGAACTACCGAAACAGTCTTGCTAATGCCGCTCAGCAGCATCCGATGGAGATCGATGATACGGCCGAAGAAGACTTCTTGCCCGGTGATTCAGATGAGGAAATCGACGACAGCACACGTGGGACTGAGCACCGCTTAGAGGCCGGTCGGGCTGGCGTCGCTTTGAACCCCGAACTCCAGAGCATCCGATTTGTGGAACCCGTGAAACCCCGACCGACACAGCCGAACCTGAACATAGAGAAGAACGAGGCAAGTGTGTCAAGTTTGCGCAGCTGGCTCCACCGCCACAATAAAGACGACGCGACATGCGATACACCTAGCTCTACAGGAGCCACTGTTGTTGGCTCCCCGTCACCCATTCCAATGCCTCCCTCAGACTCGCCCACCCCCCTCCGGAACGTTTTCCGGCGCTCCAAACCGCCCCAGCAACAGTCATCGCCTGCATTAGCCGCAGCCGAATCGAACAGGGATGGAGGTCAATCGGGCTCTTCCGATCTCCATAGTATCCATCCGCGTATCGAGGTATGGGAAGAAGACAACCATGTCGTGATCGAGGACACCGCCGACACCAAGCATCCGACTATGCTAAGCAAGACAGATCCTGATTGGGAACACAAGGCAAGACAGGAAGTGGAAAAGCTAGAAGCAGCAATCATTCGAGATGAACGAGAGCAGAAACGAGATGAGGGTCAGAACGAGTAAAAGTAAGCCTCCTCTGGATCGTGCGCTTTTCTGGTAATCCCTCTTCCCTTCCCTTCTTTGTCTTTTCGTCTCCTCCACCATATCGAAAAGAAACACCGCCACCGCTTATCACCTACGTAGCCTTTCTCCAACTTTTGTGTATTTCTGTCCGTTCTTGTTTCTTGCTCTTATTATATATATATATATATGTAAAAATGTTTATCCGCACCACGTGTCCGAAAATAGAGATTGTACAACGTGAACGCTGCTTCCCCATGTGTGTTCATGCAGTTTCTATGGGTTCATGAGAGAACAACACACAAGCAGGCTGCTGCAAGTTATCCTCATCAGGATTCTTTGATTCCCCAATCAGAAGATCATCCTTCCGTCTTGGATATCCCTCACACCTGCTTCAGACCTGCATGCGAAATATCTCATGGGAATTTTATTTATCATTTTTTTTCCTCGCCCGGATCAATCGGTTTTACGTACAATAAGCAAAAACTTTCTCTGGTCCCTCAATGCGGAGTTGGAATTGATCACGGATTCCCCGTTTCAAGACAGGCTTTCTGTCTTCTTTTTTCCCACAATTGCAGTTGTCTTTCTTCTTCTCTTCAAAGGATGAGCCAAAAGGATGACAGCTACGGCAACAATGTCGATTTTCGTCATAGTTTCTTGACTCGACATGTCCCAGGCCAAATTACAAACTCGAGGAAATTATGTTACCGCCATCGCCCTGATCTAACCCGGAAACGCATGCCTGATTCGTTCGATTTTGAGGATGTCCAAAGAGTAAATTGTTTTGTTGAAGAGTCGAAAGTCACAGTTGGTCTGACTGATGCATTTTCATATATTGCTAGCAAATGGAGAGCCTTCCAACTTCCGACAGAGAGGCTATTACGCACATATGGTCGCTGTTCTCAGCAGCGCCTGCAGATCAACGGACGCTTATCCTCAAGGGCTTACTGTCAGCTTGTTGCATGCCCCAGTTATCCTTCTTATACGATGAAATCAAGCCATTACTCCGGATTGACTTTAGCTCCATCCTTCCCCGCGAGATCTCGCTTCGGATTTTTTCCTTCCTCGATGCAAAATCGCTCTGCCATGCGGCCCAGGTATCTCAGGCATGGAGATCGCTTGCGGATGACGATGCGCTGTGGCACCGCATGTGTGAGCAACATATCGACAAGAAATGTACAAAATGCGGATGGGGCCTTCCGCTACTCGACAAACGGCCCAAGAGACGTTCGGCGAACACGAAGCTCACCACGGTCACGGACGGCATGCCTCTTCGCACAGCGTGCGGGCCCGCCACGGTGCCAGATGAGGAAGTAGGAACACCTCCAAAAAAGCGTGTTAAGACGGACGCAGCATCTGGTCAGGGTACCAGCGTTGAGGCATTTGAAGGAAAAGATTTATACCCGGGGGCGACGACTTCTTCGTCGGCCCATAACATCGTGACACAGCCATCAGCAGCAGCACCACCTCAGCGCCGGCCTTGGAAGGAAGTGTATAGTGAGCGGCTAGTGGTGGAACGCAATTGGCGACGCAACAATTACAATGTGCGCATCCTTCAAGGTCATACCGATGGCGTCATGTGTGTCCAGTTTTGCGACACCAACAATGTGGTGATGACTGGCTCTTACGACAAGACAATCCGTGTTTGGAGCCTCGAGACGGGTGAGGAGCTGCGGCGGATGGAGGGCCATCGACAATGCGTGCGGGCCCTTCAGTTTGACAATTGCAAGCTTGTCACTGGTGCGATGGATAACACGTTGAAGATATGGGATTGGCACTCGGGCAGGTGCATTCGTACGCTTGAGGGTCACACCGGCGGTGTCCTAAGTCTTCACTTTGATTCGCGTCTCCTGGCCAGCGGTTCCACGGATCACACCATCCGAGTCTGGGACTTTCGTGCCGGTGCCTGCTGCACACTGACTGGCCATAATGAATGGGTTAATTGCGTCCGTATCTGTTCTCACGACAATAATCTTCTCGTCTCTGCAAGCGACGATTCAACCATCAAGGTTTGGGACCTGCAGTCTAAAGCATGCATTCAGACGCTTCAGGGCCACGTTGGCCAGGTTCAAGTAGCCTTGCCTAGCCCCAAAGGCTTCAATCATCGCCTGTGGCCAGATCCAGCACGAGAACAGCAACAACAACAACAGCAGGAGATCAGCAATGAATCGTCCCAACACCGCATCGATCGCCTGAGCCCTTTTCAACCTGCATGCGCCTCTGAAAATAGCACCAGCAGCAGCCGGCTGCCCGGCAACGTCCATCCTCACGATCCAAAAGTGCACTCTCTATCGGACGCACCGATCATCGTTTCGGCGGCGCTGGACAACACAATTAAGTTTTGGAACTTTAGTGGTTCGTGTCTGCGTACGCTTTTCGGGCACGTTGAGGGCGTGTGGGCTCTGGCGTTTGATAGCCTGAGAGTTGTGTCTGGATCGCATGACCGCACTGTGCGCATCTGGGATATGGAGAGCGGCAAGTGCATGCATGCACTGGAAGGACATAGTGGACCGGTGACCACGGTTGCTCTGAGTGACACGAAGCTTATCTCTGCATCGGATGATGGAGAGGTCCGCATTTGGGATTTTGGTCCCAACCACTAACGAAACCTTGATTTTCGCCCTCATAACACATCCATGTATATACGCTTTTCTACTTCCCCAGCATCGCCTTCTGTATTACTTTCCTCTTCCCCCCCCGGAAAATCCAAAATCCCTCTACGCTCTATATTAGCATCTCGTACGAATACCAAAGCAGATTAACATCAATCCGATCCAACCATGGGAACGCGCTTACTGTGGGCATAAACATGCTTGCCTGATGATCGACAATATTTCAGCTGGGTTCCCAAGAATCTTTGAATTTCCAAGCGCATAAAGATATGATGTTGCCTCAGCGGGCCACCGAGGTAGCTTGGCCCCGATCGACTGCAGAGGGCTGACTTTTTCATCCTTGATGGAGACTTTTCCGCGTGACCAGCTCGTTTGGCTCCCGAATATGTGGGATTTTTCAGCAAACTCTCGCGTCGTTCGGTTGCTGATGGATGTTGAACTCTTGTACTCTGGATCAAATAACTTGTATAATCTTTATTGTATGTACTGTACCCATGAACTAAGTAAGAGGCTCAGATGATCTTCGCTCGAACAATGAACGTCGTCGATTTGTTTTGTCGCGTGTGTGCTTTTTCGACGAATGGTGGTACGATGCTGATGTATTTGATGTGCTCTCCATCATCTGCATTGCCCTCGTGTGTCTAAGGCTAGCTAGGTACCTAGCACACTCATCTTTTCATTCACAAAGCCCAAAGGGACTGTAGTTAACGAGCTCAGAAAATGCGTGATATCTTTGCCGGTTTTCCGACTGTGTGAAGCCAGCTGTCCAAATATTGTAAACCTTTTGCGTGTATCTATCCAACTAGAGACCTTTCTGTACATACATACCATAGAAGATGAATTGAAACGCTGTGAGAAAGGGACGTTTAGCCGGGAGGGGTGGAAGGCTTGCTTTGATCCGCAGACACACTTGCGTCAATTTTGAGAGATGACGAACAGTATGCACCCTCGCAAACAATGTTTATGATGTGTTGGAAAACGAGCCGACATGGTATATAAGCATTGCCGAAACGTTGCCTTTCTGTACACGAAAGTGACACCTTCGGTATGTAAAACTTTTGTTTTGTGGTCTCTGGCAATCAAGAACTGGGCGTGCGCTACTTGAGCTATATCAATGGAAGATCCAGACAGTTTGGTGCACGTGTATTTAACCAGAGGGATGGGAGAAGGATTGAGGGGGGGCAGCAGAGCAAACCATTATGCCCTCGGGGGTGGGGAGGGTGATCTAAACAGACTGTTTTCTTCAGACTTTACACCCTAAGGGTTTTCTTTATAGTGCCAAGGTGAGGGAGGAAGGGAAACTGCTTCCATGAAGCGTATTGGCCAAAGTGCGCTCAATGACACTGCCAGCAAGCCATTTCTGAATGGGGGATTTATCGAGGACAGGTTCCGGAATGATTGTCTCAAGAACTGCCCGCGCCATGGGTTGATTCTCGTCAAGATAGGTGGGGGGGGGGGCAATGAAAGAAAGAAAGGTGTTTTGCTCTGTCGCGCCGAGCCAGCTGGTGAAATGTTTTGGGTTGACGGTGGTCCAAGATGGGAATCATGCGGCGAAAGCACGAGACCTACATGGCTTATGCATCACATCGAACGCCAACTGAAACGCCAGTATTATCAGTCATTTCGAGAATATAGAAATAATGCCTGACTTCAATCAGCTCGATTGACCCTGTAGGTGATGCCGGGTTTCCCTTTAACAGCTTGTTTGATTAACGGATGGGTTTGGTCTGTCGTGGCAAGAAAGCGCACTAAAGTTTGCGCCAGAGTTGCTGAGCGCCCATAGTTGCCTCATGCCGTAGTCGCATAGGTGATCGCGGATTTGAAGGTTCCATGACACCACGTTATAACCAGATCTAGTCCACAGCCTTTTTCCCTTTATTTTTCTCCCACTGGGTTTTCAGGAGGTTTTACCGGCATGAGGATGGTCTGAATGGAGTAGGGACATGTAGTTTTATGATATTGATCACCTATACACACGAGCATTTTATCTGCAATGATGCCACTACCTCAGAGTAACCGCGCCTAATTAGGATCTCTTCCATAAATCGTATGAATAATAGATAAATGCGTAGCAATGGAGGATCTGGATTCCGTTTCATTCGATGAAGGACATGTGAGTCTCATCGTGCTGTCCGCCTTACCAAAAAACCAAAATCACCACAATGTGAGTTCAACTTTGAAGCAAAAGTGACGAACAACCTATATAATCTATACCAACAACCAAATCTTGATGGGAACTTATTAAAAATCCTGTACGTTTCTAATGCATCTGTACACGCGCGCATGCTAGTTGTAATTACATGAGATGTTACATTTAAGAACAGTGGCAATTTGAAAGTGATAGGGCACCCACTAGCTGTATTTTTTATTGAGGCTTGTCGTGTCCACCGAGAATTTATCCATTTTTGTAAAAGAAAACGGGAAGCAGCAGGATCAGGAAGTTCTGCCGAAGGTACCATAGTGCCGCAACCAGTAGGACTGGCAGGAGCCACAAATTATGAGGGATAGAGTGCGCGCCCCATCCATAATTGGTTTTGATATTGTAGTCAAGAGAGCCTGTATTGCACCAATTGGCTAGTGCGTCGGTCTTGTAAACCGAAGGTTGGCAGTTCGAGTCTGTCTGCAGGCACCTGTTCCTTTGCCTAATTGTTAGGCCTGTATTGCACCAATTGGCTAGTGCGTCGGTCTTGTAAACCGAAGGTTGGCAGTTCGAGTCTGTCTGCAGGCAAATCTTTTTGCCGATGTCGAATCACAAACTCAGCGACCAATCACCGTCGTTTCCCAATGTTACCTTTTTTTTTTCTCTGCAATGTCCATTTATTATTAGATGCCAATAAACATGGTAGAGGACCATCATTATACGATAAAAGAATATCTTATTCTCGTTTGTTTTATGTATATATTTGTGTGGCTATATTCTCATTCGTCGCTATCATCTGTTGTTATTTATCCTTAATGAACGCCGTCTATTTCTTCTGTGGATAAAAAAAAAAGGCCTTTAATCAATCAATAAAGATCTCTTGGCATAACACAAAAGGACTATTCGAAAGCATCCGAACTGGAGCTCCAATACCCCCTTCATGATTTCGTTTATCATTCCTGTTACTGTGATTTTTTCGACCGCATTCATTGCTACTCTACATTTTTTAATTCCTAAAGTCATCGCGACAAAGTGCAATATGCTTATCTGCTTGTTCGTTGGGTGTAACATAAATGTATTCATATCGTACTATAACGAATATCATCTCTGCTCTACTCGTCTCTCTACTGGCTGAGGTCCGTCTTCCAAAAAATACTCGATATGTTGTGACCAGGCGTGGTTCGTCTTCCATCCGATATCTATCCAATCGATGAATTGCTCTTAATGAAGCCGGAGGAAACGGTAGCCCGGAATAATAATAATCACAGACAGGGAGTAACGGAGAAGCGGTGTCCACGACTTATACTGGTTCTTTCAAAGCTAATCTGCTCTATTTCATTGCCTATAAAGAGAGTATCTTTGATAGTTGGCGAACCCCTGTCACTCAAGCAGTTATAAAATATTATTTTCCTGAATGTCGATGTGTCAAATTCATTATACTGGTTTCAGGATATCGGCGTTACTTGTCCATTCAGCTATTATAAAGCAGCCAGTTTAGCTTGTTTGAGAAGCGTCCCACTGGTAATTGAAGACATTATATGTGTTGTATTGATTATCGACAATTAAACAGCTGCAGTAGTAGCATCCAGGTCACAAAGGTTTTATTATACAGTGTGATCATAAGGACTATGTGACAACGCCCATTCCCGGTCTAAAGTGACCATTTGATATCGTCAATATATCTATAAAGTGTTTGGCGTTAGTAGCTCCATGCAGCAGTAGTTTAAACTGGTGAGCAAAATACTTACGAAGAGCGCTGGATATATGGCTTGACGAAAGTGTGATTTTGAGAAGAACAGTGTCTAAACAGTTTAAATACTATGTGAGGGTATCGGATGCCACAGAGCACCCTTCTTTAGAGAGCATATATCAGGAGCAGGGTCCTACGTGAGGGTAGATACAATGAATCATAGTGAAGGGAACATAGTTGTCAAGGTTTCAGCCGTGACGGTGGATTATCTCCTTGTTCTACACTGGCCGTTGGACTAAAATTCGCTCATCACTCTAGGGACATACTGTTTTTGTTGTATGCGATTAAAAATGCCTATTCTTGTATACTCTTGCCAGTTCATGAGGTTGTTTCTCTTCACCCCTCTTCTAGAACGGCCCTAAGGGATCTGTATCTAAAGAGCACAATTACAGCAGGGCTCACCAGATAGACTGAAGAAAGAAAAGCATTGTAAGCAACATTGTTTCTCCAAAACAAAAGTACTAAACGTTAATGGCATTGACACAGAAAATATGCTCCAGCTTCTTCAACCAATGCATACCTGCATAGGCACCATTGTTGAGGCTCATCATAAAGATGATTATTATAGGACAGAAGATATTCTTTCTGAAATATCACGGTGGCCAGTCTCTCGTAGGATTTCATCAGCTAATCCAGGATCTACATATTGAATGAATTGTTTTTATACAGAAGAACGATGGATCTAATTACGGGGAAAGGTTCATGAAAGGCTCTAAAAGCTCAACAAAAGTCGCCCATACGTACCATAGCAACCGCATAATCGATCTGACAAACTCTATGTTCCAAATGTATCTCATTATACGCAACCTGAAATATACTTCTGGCAACTACCTGTGCAACATTCTCGCATCTATAGGATTGTATTTTTGAATCATTGCACTAGTAGGACCTGATTTACCATCATAAATTGAGGTTGCATCCGTATGGGCTTTTGAAAACTACATATCAGAGCAACTTTGCAAAAATCTCCTCGAATGACACAGTGGTTTAAGCATATTATCCTATGCTGAACAGCAATCTCAGTTGGTAAGCTCTCATCATCACAGTTCTCGAGGTGCAAGGTCTAAGATGCACATAAGAACTCGAGGGTTGCGATAATTTTCCACTGGTAACATCCCGAGCGATGGATATTTCTTTGCCCGGATAAACCGAAACAGACGCGCAAAGGGCAAAGCCCACGTCCGCTCGTGCTGTCTAATTGGATTGGTCAGAATCTGCTGGTTCGATCGAAACTAATTGGGCCTGTGCCCTACGGCCATTAATTTGTGCCCCTTTTACTGTAAAAGGAAGTTCAACACTTGCTTTTTTATTTTTCCTTTCCCTCTCTCAAACTAGAATATATCCATTCCTTTTCTTTACACCCCCCCGGGCATCGCACACTTGGAAATTGAAAAGGACGATCAGGGATAGAGGATGATTAGCGCATTTTTCATTTATAATCAAAAGGGTGAGGTCCTCATCTCGCGTCTGTACCGCCAGGACCTGAAGTAAGTCCATGCCTTCGCCCTCCTCGGTTGCTGGCATGCACCCATATACGTATATATGTATATATAAAGACAGGATGAATGAACTAACCCAAATAATTGCATCCCTTTAGACGATCGGTGGCAGACATTTTCCGCATTCAAGTCATTTCTAACACAGACGTACGCTCGCCCATTATCACTCTTGGTTCAACATCCTTCTTCCACGTGCGCCATGAGAATCTCTACATTGTTGCTGTTAGCCGGTGGAATGCCAACGCTGCACTTGTTTTTGAAGTTTGTTACCGCATGGTGAATATTGGACGTAGTTACTTTGGCAAATTCGACGAAGAGGCCGTGAAGAATAACTTTGTGCTGATATATGAATTATTGGATGGTAAAGCTAAAAGGGATGGGAAAGGAGATTTCGATTGTTGAGTATGTATCAATTTGATATTGGCCACCTTAGAAATCCTGGACTTTGGCTATCCGCAAAACAGCGAGACAGACACACTCAAGATGTACATTACCACCGAGGGTGTCAAGTCAGAGCGAGCCATTGAGGACTCGAGCAGAATTACAATTCAAGCAACAGGCGCTACTTCGTGGCGTCGGGCAGATGTCAAGTACAGAAAGAACGAAGCCTTTATCGACGTCATCGAGAGCGTCAATCTTTTAATGAGCAATACAGGTATAAACCGAGGATTCGTAACCAAAAGGAAGGTGCATAAAGCGCTAATGATATAGTGCGCAATGATAGGCACAATTCTACGAGCAGATGTGGCAGGTCAAATCCTGATGCGTGCATATTTATCTGGAACGCCCGAGTGCAAGTTTGGATTAAATGATAAACTTCTCTTGGATAATGATATGATGAACCGGACAAAGTATGTACAATTCTGTGGCGGGCACCTTTAATAAGCAGCACATTAAGCAACTACTCTGGCCCTGTCTCGCCAAATAGGACCCCTCGTGCAGACACCGTAGCTATTGACGATTGCCAATTTCATCAATGTGTCAAACTTGGTAAATTCGATAGTGACCGAACAATCAGCTTTATCCCTCCAGACGGCGAATTCGAATTGATGAGGTAAATCCGAAGGCGCTGTTATGCTAGTCGAGTGCTAATGTTGGTAACAAATAAAAAGATATCGATCAACGGAGAATGTCAATTTGCCTTTCAAGGTGCATCCCGTTGTGAACGAAATTGGGAAAACCCGTGTGGAATACAAAATTAATGTCAAGGCCAACTTCTCGCCTAAATTGTACGCCAATAATGTGATTCTTCGCATCCCTACGCCACTCAATTCCGCAAAGGTTGAGGTTAAGGTCGGCTCGGGTGGAAAAGCTAAATATGCGCCTTCGGAAAACTGCATCATATGGAAGATCCCCCGATTCCAAGGTCAGGCTGAATTCACATTAAGCGGTGAAGCAGAGCTGACAGCTATGACGCACAAGCGCGTATGGTCAAGGCCTCCCATCTCAATGGACTTTCAAGTCCTCATGTTCACGTCATCTGGCTTATTGGTACGGTTTCTCAAGGTGTTTGAAAAGAGTGGCTACCAATCAGTCAAATGGGTTCGATACATGACGAAGGCTGGTTCCTATCAGATCAGAGTAAGCGCGTCTTTCTTCGTTTTTTCACATGGAGCAATAAGACAATAGGTCTATCACTAACCTTAATTCACAACCTTCACAGTTTTAAATGAATCCTCTTGATGCAAAAGAGAGAGAAAAAAGAAATCACATGCCTGTAATACATACCCGTACAAATCGTTTACGCCTCTCTTTCACATACTCGTACACCCTTTTCATTCTCCCTTTCCTTGAACCTATAGACTCTCACGTGGTGTAGCTAAGAAAATTAGTATACAGCGGTAAAGAGCCCTTGAACACGTCTTCTCGACGTGATCCAATTCTGATAAATCCCGTAAATGCAGTACGAATTTAAGTCTCAGGAACGAATAAAAACTGCACCCCTCTTTTCTTTCGTGTTATAAATACGTTATGGCGATGCCTACTTGGGCCACGGCCATTCTTGCGATTGTTCTTGCTTTTTCGGCCGAACGTGTGTATAGTCGCCTGACCCGTCCTCCCTTCGCACCAGCCAAGAAGCATGCTTTTATTACTGGTGGCAGCACTGGACTTGGCAAATCCCTTGCGATCGAGCTCATCAAGCGCGGCGCCAATGTGACCATTGTTGCCCGACGTCAAGCAGAATTGAACAAGGCTGCTGAAGAGATTAAGGCAAGTACTTGTCGGATCGGTTCTTTATTCGTACGGGAAGAGGGCTGATATATAGATCACACACATTTTCGCATTGGAACAGGCGCACAAAGTCAATGCGGAGCAGCGCGTCGTTACTGTGAGTGCAGACGTGACCTCCAAAGAGGATGTGGTCAGAGCATTCAATGAGGCCAAGATTCAAATGGGCTGCGATCCCGAGATGGTGTATGCCTGCGCAGGCGCTGCGTACCCCAAGCAGTTTGTCGACCACACGCTGGATGACTTTGAATATCTTTCAAAACTCAACTACCTCGGCCAAGTGTACGTGGCACATGTAAGTCATTCACACACACATCCTGGGTGAGGAGCGGAATTGCGCAGAAAGAAGGCTCAGTATTGCTTCTCCCCACCCCCGTCTTATCAGCAAGCCACTGTGCGGATGCGTGAAGCAGGTGTCAAAGACGGGAAAATTGTGTTTGTTTCCTCCATGGTTGGTTTGCTCAGTTTTGCAGGTTATTCGGCCTATGGACCCACGAAGTTCGCTCTTCGTGGATTGGCTGATAGTCTACGTAATGAGCTTAAAGCGTATGGGATTAGTGTTCATCTCTTTCTACCGGGAAACATTGATTCGCCTGGCTTTGTAACCGAAGTAAGGCAAAAAAAGAACAGGGAATTCATGACTGTGTCGCAACCAGATACCTCTGATCGAGGACAGCACAGACATACTTATCACCATCCGCCTCACATTAGAATTTGACCAAACCGAATGTCACCAAGGTGATTGAAGGTGTCAGTGTTCCTATGCAACCTGACAAATGTGCGAAGGCTCTGATCCATGGTAAAGTCTCATACAGCCTTTATAACGCCGTCATCTTGCTCTGGTCCTACTTTATAGATAACAATGTTATTACTTGTTTAGGATTGGAAGCAGGTCATTATATGATCACAACTGAGTTTATCGCAGAAGTGCTTCGATCCGCAACACGCGGTAGGTTATCTGTTGCTCTGGCCCTGAAAGTTTTTCGCTAAGTCGATATCTAGGGGTCAACCCTTCCAACAATTTTATCCTTGATACGCTCTTGGCGCTTATTGCGCAGGTAAGAGGTTGGAAACGGTGTAGTCGGAGATGAACACTTAGCATTCCCTTTCTATCAGCCTGTGGGTTCCATCTTTGCAATGTATATGGATTATGTCGTCAAGAACACAAAACAGTAACGATAGTAGCAGTAGTAGCAGTAAATTGTAATAGCGCGTTGTTGCCCATATTCAAAGTGTCCCCTCTACATCAAACCCAAATGTTTCAAAAAGCCATCGCTTGCTCGGGTGACCTGGCGAAAGTTGTTTTCAAAGCCTGTGGAGCCGCCGTAGTAAGGATCGCGTATGATGCGTTCTCCTTCGGGGTCAAAGTCGCCAAATAACTGTATAAACAAGACATTGAGAAAAAAAGAATAGAGAGGGATGATGTTCCATATACCTTCACAGTTGCTTTAGATTTTGGTGGTGCCATTTGCTATCAGAGAACACGGATACAACCGATGTTAGTTTGTGCGTGTTCCTCAAATATATCCTGTTTTCCATTCTGAACCTCTAAAGTCTCCAAATTGGATCTGTCCATGCACAGGATGTAGTCAAAATTTTTATAATCAGCCTGTGTCACTTTGCGAGCCCTGTGGTTCACCGGGACTCCATGGTTACGGCACGTCTGTGCGCTTCGATGATCGGGAGCTTCACCGACCTAGAAAGGGTGTGTGTTAAAAGCAAAAAAGGAGTCAGAATAAAATAGAAACCGAAGGAGACATCTTACATGATAGCCAGCTGTACCAGCAGAATCGATTTTGCCGAAATGCTCAAGCAAACCTAATTCCTTCACTCTATGGGCGAAAACAGCCTCTGCCATGGGCGATCGGCAAATGTTGCCTAGATGGGGTATGGCGTATTATTCATGCTATTACTTGGCTCGACATTCCTCCTATTTTCAATCTTCCAGCAGAACATACCTAAACAAACGAACAGTACATTAACGGTTTCGCCTGACATCGCGATAGTACTCGAAGACCCAAAAGGAAGAAGAACAGAGAGGAGTTGGATTTGGCGAGTCACGAGAGCACATTTCCCCTGGATAGCTTAAATGATGATTTTTTCTTCTTTCTTCTCTGATGAAGAGGTATTTATATCCTATGTGACTCTTCCAAGACGATCGACATACCCCGTGCAGTTGTTATTAGCGATAAGCGCATATACGTCATGTACACATCACTTGATGTGTGCGTGTGTGTGCGTGTGCGTGTGTGTGTGTGCGTCCTAGTGTGGCTGTGCTGTACACGTGTAGGGAGTAGTATTAGGACTGTTTTCAACTTTTACTTTATCTTGACAGACAACCAAACGCGCAGCAGTAGTGGCAAAACACCGTCGTTAGATGGACAGCAGGCGGGAAAAGCAAGTAAATAAACGTACAAGTTTAATGTGGAGCGTAGTCATAAAGAGGGTGTGTCTGAATGTATATACATGATCTTAGCTCTCTTCTCCTTGCAAATAGCGGTGGGATATCTTTGCATTCATCAGAGTTGACCCCTCTCCCGCCCTCCTCAAGCTCCCTCCCATTGGGGCATGGCGTTAAGTGTTTTTTTTGAACTTAGAAAGGCAAAGCTTTTCAAGGAGGAGTGGGGACGAGGGAGGGGTTGTGGTTATAAAGGATCAACTATTGTTGCTCTTGTGGCCGCTGATTCGGTTGCTTCCTTGCCTTTTCAAACCTCCCTCCTTCCTTCCCTCCCCCTCCCCATCTGTTCCTATCAACCTCCCTTCTCCTCCCTTCTTGTAACTCGCTTTCAGTCCCCCTTCTTCGCTCTTCCTTTTACCTGTCTATTCAGCACCGGCGTTGCTATTTCAAACCAGCAGCAGTGGCCGGATGAGGATAAAGCTAACTCAGATATAAAAATGAACGCTTCTTGATTTTCTCACCCTTCTTCTCTTTGTTTTCCTCTCTCTCCTTTCGGATCATGTACACGCCCGACAGTCAAGAGATCGTCTCTGAAATCACTGCGGTCGCCTGCATCACAGTTATCTCACTTCTCTTTGGCCGAATGGTGGCCAGCATTGAGAAACCAATCTACTTTATCCGTGGCGTAATGCTTGCTCTATACAGCATTGCCTGGGCATTTGCTGTCATTGCCTGCATGGCCAACTCCACCAATAATGGAAACTACGTTTCATGCTCGCTCTCTTTATACAATTGTATCATCGCTTATGCTATCACCAAGATGCTCGCTTATCTGTACTTTGTTGAAAAGGTGTGAGTCTCCTTTGTCATTTGCAGCGGTCGCTTATTGGTATCTGTTTGTTAGATCTATCTCACCTCAGTTCCCACAGCAACGCGCCTCAAGTCGCGAGCATACCTAATTCACTTGACCTTCATGGGGCCATACATCGGTATCATGATTCTCATGCTAATCTATCGCATCGCTTATATCAGCGATGCCTACCCTTATCACTGCAATATCGGTATCCAGCTCCCTGCATCTATCGCCGCTCTTGCTGGCGACAGCCTTGTCTCGCTTCTGTACACGGGTGTCTTTGCGAAATATGCCTATTTCCCTAATACGTCCCAACAAACTGCCCAACAGGCTTCCTCTCTTCGCCTTATTGCGCGTCGTACTATGATAGCCACCGTCACCTCTTTTTTCGCCACCGCTTTCAGTTACTGCATCCTTATTTACTTGAACGGTGAAATCCGCGGTGTCTGGGCCACTACCATCACCTGTCTTGTAAGTCATTTCCTGGACGTGACAATGATTCCGAATCGGAGACTTACATATATACATGGTGTAGGGTACGACCACCTTAATCTGCGTCATCCATTGGGGTAAGAATACCGGTGACCCAAGCGATTTTCCTTCAGGAAACTTATTATTTATCTTCTAGTGTCCAACCATCCGTGCGAGATCCAGGTTGTTGCAAAGGCAGGAGAAAACGCCGACGGCGGCAAACCTGTCAAGCTCGAGATCAAACAGCTTCAAGAGGTCGTTGTGCTTTCCGAGGCGGCACCATAACAGACATGCTGCTGTCATTGTTGCTGTTGACATATCCTCCTCATCTCCGACACACATGCACATGTGCACATACGCACATCAATACGCTGCCCCGCCCCTTATTTTCTATTATTTCTACCACCACGTATAAACTATTTATTTTATTTCATCCTCTTTTTTTTCTTTTATAAAAATGATATAGTAGAAGAAAAATTTAAAAGCAGTTATGTATGACTCACTGTGTACAACTCACGCACATATATAGGGAGAGACTATCGACTTCAACACTTGTCCACTTATCCCCCTCCTATATCTCTACATGCATCTATATATTCCGCTTGAGTGTAACCAAGGGACCCGAAAGCTTCATCCTTTAATGCTGGCTATACCAGTCCGTACCTTATTTGTGTACAAGGGAGCCAAATAACCTCGGGATGTTGAGGCCTTTGGGAAATGGATTATGCAGATCGATCATAGGACGCTTGCTATTTCCCATTAACATAAACAGGAATAGGAGGCCATCAACCTGTTTCGAAATATGCGTATTTGTCCTTGAACAAGTTAACTTCTTTATTGGGAAGGAAAACGAAGAGTTGCTTTATTGCCAATAAAACTTTCTTTTTATGGATAAAATATCCCAGAACTTGAAAGATCATATCGCTTCCATGATCGATGACGCATTTTTTGACGAAAACGTAGGGGTCGAAGGTTTTCATTTACATTATGCGACCAAAGGTGGATCCAACGATTTTATTATCGTCTTTCCGTGTTTACTCGAGAGATATAAAAAATAGTTCTTTCGTTCCATGCAAATCTTACCCACTGCTATTGAAAGAGCAGGAGGACAGAAAAGCGCGTGGAGGGACGAATGTCATTCGCTTGGATTCATCCTCATTCAAATCATATAAATGAAAGCTTTCGGCTTACGGACACGGTAAAAAATGCGTTATAATTCTTCGACGGAAGCCCGTCCGTGCATGCTTGCAACCGGATGTAGAAGCCTTGGATGACTAAGGCCACGCGCACGTCCACATTTGTTAACATCAGTACCTAGTACAATGCTCACGAGAAACCTAATGCTCAGGGGGAGTGATTCATCGTGACTGACGGTAAAATTCTCATAAATTTCTTGTTGTGTTTGTCTATGCACGGTGATAGAAGCTTGCTATCGAATGTTTATGCGATTGTGATGTTCTTGGGGATCCATTTGTGTTTCGCTCTTCCACAGGAGCTACCATGTATTGTCGTTCATTAGTATGATCGACTGAGCAGAATCAACAAGCTCAGTATCAGATCGCTGTATAAACCCGCATAAGCCCGCGACGACCAAGCAAGCTTGCGAGTTACCAGGACGAGCTCCAGTTTCTCATCATCACCACTACGCCGACCAAGCAAGCTTGCGAGTTACCAGGACGAGCTCCAGTTTCTCATCATCACCACTACGCCGAAATAGTTGATTGTCGGAGCAATATCGAAAAGCACAGGCATAGCTAGCCTCGTCGTTGCTTCAACCACTGATAGATAGCATGCTTTGAACAACTACGATTGGGTGATAGATTTTTGGTTCTCAAACAGATCCAAGATTGTCGATTACAGTTTTAAACGTTGGAGTTGCGCAATTATAAGTCTTCCGCCCATTGGCCGAGAAGTTAGTGAGATTATCAAGTGTACCACCGCATAAGGTAATAATGCCTATTGGCGGTTTGAATGAATGATGGAATTTCGGAACCTCCTGTCATCATAGTTCTCGTATATCACTTTATTTTCAAAAATAAGATCTGGTAAGGGAGGAAAATTATGACGCATATAAAGTAAAATAAAATGTCGCATTAAAACATAAATTTTGTCGTATGGATAAAGAAGGCCGGTGACATACCCGTTCGTCTACAGAAACTATCAGCCCGTTCTTATTCTTCAACTTACGCTGAAGGTTACTAGGTGCGTTCCGGCGGTAACGATGGCTGAACAGAGAGGAACAGAATGATCCTGAGATGTTGAGCGTCGACGGCGGATGCGGCGGCAGAAGGGTCGGAGGAAGGAACAAGAAGGGACAACGACGGACCAACGACAACACGAGTGGCAGAAGCAACGGAGGAAGTAGACGAAGGCAAAAGCACCTCCACGAAGCCATGATGGAAGACCTGCGCGGGCGCAGCCAAACCGCGGTCCCGCCCAAAGCCCATATCCTCTGCTCTTGAGGCGCTTGAGTTAGGATGATATCATTATTTACTGAGTATCCGGAAGATTAGCAGATCGCAGAATGGAACAACTCGGTATGATAGAGTAACCTATTGCTTTTACTTGCTCTTGGCCACTGACTAAAACTGCTCAATCGGGTTGAGTTCAGGCGAGTATGGTGGTGGAAGATAAGCACATCGATATCCTTGAGACTCGATGTATTTAGAGTTACTGTATCCCCAGTTTTATGGAGAGGTGCATTATCCATTACCAAATAATGGCCCTTCCTATGTTCATACTTATCCATCTTATCCATCGTAGCCTTAAGAAAGCTGAGATAATATCCAGTTACAGTTCCTTTGCTTGTAGCTATTCGCTCTCGAATGGAACATCTGTCTTACAACGAATGAATCTATATTAAACACCGAAATTTCCTACAGTGACACACCACTTCGTTTCGCTTCTTCTTTCCGGATGGCTGTCATCATGTCCTGGAAAACTCTTAGAAATGGAACTTCCATGCAAAAACGTCTTCTACCATTCACAACAGATATACAAGGTGGCCTGAAGGGGAGCCAAATCCATTTTTGATCGCCTCTTGTCATTTCATTTTAAAAGAGAAAAGACAGCTGCCCGTCGGTTGAGACTTCAAAAAGAGCTCATAACAGAATGTTTTGTATCCCTTCTCCTCTTCACGCTTTGGATACTCAGGCATGCCTCGCTGACGAGATCTTACAGATCAGGTACTTCCAGATATAGTTGCTCATGAAGCATCCATCTTGTGCCAGTAGCACCTCCAGCTAAGAAACACCTCTCGAGTGTTACCTTCAAGAGGTAGGTTCAAGGAAGCCGTCTGGTGAAGTACTCCAGCACTTGGCCCAAAAGGATAAAGATATCATTGTTTGCCAAAAATGAGCCTGTCTTTTTGAATATATTGCAGAACGACTTGTGGTATCCCACCATCTTTCCCCCTCCCCCACTACCCAGCGATGCAGGATTTTCGGTTGGCTGCCGATCAAAGGTAGGAAAGAAATAGTAGAGTGGAGCATTTTTTCGGGATGTGCAAGAAAAAGAGGAATTCCGGAAAGAACCACTTCTATGTCTATAGTATGAAAAAGGATGTGTGGTTGGAGAAAGGAATTGCCCGTTGAAATATGCGCTTCGCCTTGGGAAAGCGCCTTGTATCCATGGTCAGCTTGCATTCCCTGTTTTCAATTTTTATGGTGGCAAGTTGACGAAACGAACAATCCAGGTCCAATGGGTGGCATTTTTCGTAGCACCAGACGTTGTAGACTATAGGAAAATATATTAGTGCCAACAGCGGTTACTTTCGCGGGTAGGATTAGATTCGCATGATGCTACCTTTATTTCGTAGGGTGCGCGATATCCATCACAGGAGAGCCTTTACGCACGCAAATGGTTGACAGTTTTACTATAAAAGGACATATGAGGAAGACACTTCCATTCCTATTTTGTTTCTTTTCGCAATGCCTGAACACGCATCTTCCGTATTGGACGGTCTCTGCTCGACATGTAAAGATTGACGTCTGAAAGTCCCCAAAAACAAGCTCAGAAGTGCTCAGCTTATATCTTCTGATGCGTAGTGTGGTGAAGAATGTCGCATAAACAGCAGCTCTCTACGATTTTCTCAGTTTTCCTCGCAATCCGCAGCTGTTAATCGTCGCAAAAGTACAGCACTGTTTTATCATCCTGCTCTGAAAGATTGCTAAACAGCTGTCGAGATCTGTTGTTCTGCCCTTCCGCAGCATACGCACAGATAAAAGATTAAAATTCTGGATTGCAATACAAACGAATGGCGGTAAGAAGTTACAACGAGATAGCGCGAAGAGAATAAAATCGATAGGTTTGAAAAAATGGACTGCTTCCTTGCATGACGAACGGGTGGAATGCTCAGTCTGGATTGCTCTGAGCGGGGGGCACGGCCGAATATAAAGCGCTTGTTATTCTAGGGTGTTGAGGACCAGTAAGTGCATGGATCAACAGAGGTAAAATCAATGTGGATTGTGGTTTTTTGAACTGTGAGGAAATCGGGTTTCGGATTTTTACTCCTGAGGATCATTCTGTGAGGGTCAGCAATTAGTGGCATCCATCCAGCACTAACCTCGCGTGGGCATCTTTCTCGGGCCCAACAACAGATCTCGACAGCTGTTTAGCAATCTTTCAGAGCAGGATGATAAAACAGTGCTGTACTTTTGCGACGATTAACAGCTGCGGATTGCGAGGAAAACTGAGAAAATCGTAGAGAGCTGCTGTTTATGCGACATTCTTCACCACACTACGCATCAGAAGATATAAGCTGAGCACTTCTGAGCTTGTTTTTGGGGACTTTCAGACGTCAATCTTTACATGTCGAGCAGAGACCGTCCAATACGGAAGATGCGTGTTCAGGCATTGCGAAAAGAAACAAAATAGGAATGGAAGTGTCTTCCTCATATGTCCTTTTATAGTAAAACTGTCAACCATTTGCGTGCGTAAAGGCTCTCCTGTGATGGATATCGCGCACCCTACGAAATAAAGGTAGCATCATGCGAATCTAATCCTACCCGCGAAAGTAACCGCTGTTGGCACTAATATATTTTCCTATAGTCTACAACGTCTGGTGCTACGAAAAATGCCACCCATTGGACCTGGATTGTTCGTTTCGTCAACTTGCCACCATAAAAATTGAAAACAGGGAATGCAAGCTGACCATGGATACAAGGCGCTTTCCCAAGGCGAAGCGCATATTTCAACGGGCAATTCCTTTCTCCAACCACACATCCTTTTTCATACTATAGACATAGAAGTGGTTCTTTCCGGAATTCCTCTTTTTCTTGCACATCCCGAAAAAATGCTCCACTCTACTATTTCTTTCCTACCTTTGACCGGCAGCCAACCGAAAATCCTGTAGCGCGTGCCTTTCCATCTCAATATACCTCCACCCCCAAAATACACATCAAAGAGTCGTTCGAATATCCTTGACGGCGGCGGGTTGCGAATATGCTGCGATGTTGGCGATCAGCCGTTTTATTACAGCTTGATACTTGATGACAGAGAGCAGATACGGAGGAGAGGGCTTTGGAGTGCGTATCCCACCCTATTAAACGCAAATACTATAAGAAACCGCTGGAATGGAAGGGTCGGATCTAACGTTCTAAACACCGCCGATCTGCCTGTGTGCTCAATATCGGATAAAAGCGGGTACTTGGAACCGACCGTTCGGGTGCGCCATGTTAAGCTGATTCACGTCAGGGCAAGGGCGGGTATTTCGTGTAGTTACCCTCGGTGTCCTTTCTGCTGCGAAGATGATCGGACTGTTCCAATGACTGATGGTAGTCAGCCAGGGGATGACTCTGCCGGCGAGCCACTTGTCTAGGTGCAGCAGCAAGGAGGATTGAAGATTAGCAGGCAATCTGAATTGCCCACGATAGGTCACAGCACCAGGAGGCGACTCGAGTCGGATTGTCTCTGCTAACGCGCAGAAATAATCATTGGGGATCGTCGTATTAGCATCCAGGAAGGACCGGACGGCGTCCATGATTGCTTCGTGTTCCTGTGCTGCACCAACTGTCGACTTGCTGAGAATGTCCCGAATCGTTCTCCTTGGCGGACTCTTGTATTTGGACTGGAGCTGATGCGTTCCACTCCGTCGGTAGATCTACTATAAGCATACCGATCTGGTACGCTAGTTCTGGCGCAAAGCCAACTTATGGCTTAAGAATGTGCCACGGGGGAGAATGGTGCCTGGTGAAGCTAGATGTATGGTATCTGTGACAGATGGACAGTCCAATATAAACGTGCACACAAGAACGGGGAAACAATACAGTCAGTAGCACCGGTGCCTAAAAAGACTCCGAGGTACTCGCCTCCTAAAGTGATTGGAAAACGGTGCGAGTGTGTAATTGCAGGCGATAAGCGTTATTTCACTGCATGTTTGTGTTCATTGGGAGGACCCTGTATCTCGGTTATCCCCATGCCCTCAGATTTATTATTTGGGCCAGAAGAGGTCGCAGAGCGAGAAGTGGCGACACCGGGATTACGAAGGAAATGCCCATGGATTCAGACGAAACGGAGGATATCCTGGATGAATTGACTGATAGGCAGTTGATGGACGCTAGTTCTACCCGTCTATGCGTCATGTCTGTTCTTGTGGCAATACAAGATTATTAATATTATCATTGCAAGGGGAAATAATCTGTCGTGATAGGAGGTGAATTTGTTTCCCTCAATGGAGGCGTAATATCAGACTGGAAGGACATACCCATGGAGAATTCTCCAGCCTGAGCCGGCCAGCGGACGATAGGGTACTGCACCCGAAATTAATGACCATCCGTATCAGGATGTCTCCTTACCAGTAAGCATGTGCTTGGCAGTGAGTATGTCGTAGATAAAAATCCTTATTGCGCTACCAACACCTATGCTATGCATGGTATCCGTGCATACCAGGTTGTCATTTTCTCTCAGCAACTGTGAAACACCAGTAAGGTAACTAGAAAACTTCTGGTAGTTCGAAAGCAACCGATATCATGACCTGCAATTGTCATCTCGACATGAATGCAATAAGGAACATGTCGTGCGCACACTCAGGATGGAACGATATGAGGTGATTATAGGTTGCCACCATGTTCGCACTCCAAAGGCAAACGTTTTTCCTGGGTCATTCGCCGCCAGTGGCATCAGGTTTTTCCGAGACGACAACCTCCCACTTGCCAGGCGACGCAAAGGACCTCAGGGCTCAGCTTGGATGGGACATAGTACATCTCAGCGACCGTGAATATTTCAAACTGGACTCTCCATTCTCGTAGTGCAAGTGCTAGGCATGGGCGGACCATATGATGTGTTACATCAGGAAGAAGGCCATGATGAGGTTTTATTTGCAAACTCAGTCCACGCTTGAGATACGACCTCGAAAGGTAGTTGGCCTCTCAAGAACAGAAATTTCACGAAAATTTGAAAAAGATCACGTAAAATGTTATCTCACAGTGCTCCGGCGTGGGATAAAGATTCGATGATTACACAAAGACCACAATGGCTCAATGTAGCACCACCTCGACCTTTAACACCTCTTTTCTTTCATCTTTCTTTTCTTACTTGATTCCCATCGCGGAAAATGGCATCCCCTGCTGCAGCTTCAGCGATTCCGTCCTGGCTAGTCTGGTACCTTACAAATCTCGCTACCCATCCTCTTCGTACCAAGGCAATCACAAGTGGCATCCTGGCTGGTGCTCAGGAACTTGCTGCCCAGAAACTCTCTGGCGTTGCAAGAGTTGATGATCGCGTTCCCAAAATGGCTCTTTATGGTGAGTAGATCCCGGTGCCTATGTGCATGCGTTAACTTCGAACGACTTCCACACCACATTCCATCTTTAGGTTTTATTGTTTCAGGGCCATTGAATCACTTGCTATACGAGGTCATGGGCAAGCTTTTGGCCGGAAAACCAGATAAACAAGCTAAAATTGGCCAGCTCCTCTTCTCCAATCTGATAATTTCCCCTATCATGAATTCGGGTAAAGTTTTAGCTTACTATCGAGGATAATTTTTATCCCGGGAGGTTGTGTAAGTCTCACAATACAACCGTTCTTTCTATTGGCTGCAGTGTACCTGTCAGCTATGGCCATCATGGCAGGTGCTCGTTCTTTCGACCAGGTCAAGAGTGCTGTTAATGCGGGCTTGTTCCGTATGCAAAAGGTGTCCTGGACTGTATCGCCGATGACCTTGATTTTTGCCCAGAATTTTCTACCACAATACACTTGGGTCCCCTTCTTCAACTTCGTTGCATTTGGTACGTGGTTATAATCGATTTGGGAGTGGGAATACCACTGATTCGAAGATAATGTTTCCTGGATTCGTAGTGTTTGGCACGTACATTAACACCATGATTAAACGAAGGCGCATCGAAGCTGAGAAAGCTGCCCGCAAGGGTCAGTAACGTACTTCATTTCTACATTGTTTATCGTTAGATAAAGTAGGTGGACAGGAGCCATCTCTGCATACATAATGGCGTATTCTATTGCTCGAAAAACATAAAATAAAAGAATCGTTGCAGACCAGTGATATTCTGCAACAATAAAGGAATAATTCTGTCTTATCGAGCCATAGCATGCGTTGTCGCCGACGCTTGCTTTGTTATAATACACCTGGAGAGATAGCAAACAATGTAAGCATACCTTCAGGGCATCATCACCAAATAATTAACGGCTGGAATGAGCTACGCGTGTCGGAGCTGGATATGGTCAAAGTCCGTCATCGATTTCTGTTTTAAAAAAAAAATAGACCAATCGTTGGTAGGTTTCCTGGCGCAGGGACTTTGAACACGTCCGATTGCTAAATCCGGTATTCAAAAAGAGTGAGAGGCTAATGCTTACGCGTCGCTATTTATTTCTTTCGCTTATCAAATCTCTCTTCGCTGACCATGACCGCACCTGATTCCAAAGCAAAGCTTCTGTAAGTGTTCTTTCATTATATTCGGGTTTTCTCCCACCTCTGCTTTCACATCATTATTTCTGAGAAAGCAGAAGGGAGTAAAAGGATTCAACAATTCCCAGGTTGCTTGATGGGAGGGGCAAACAGAGGCTCCTGGCAGCATAATTAGTGGATTGTGTTTAAGAAAATGAGAGAGGAGGGAATAACTTATATGATTGTTGTCTATATATTTACGCCTATCTCCGTACTTATAAAGGCCCAATGCTGGAATTGACGAAGCTGAGGTGGATCCTAGCCATGATCCTGCCACTGCCATTCTCCGTCGAAAATCGGCCCCAAACAAGCTTATGGTCGATGATGCGACGAACGACGATAACTCTGTAATCACACTTTCCAATGCTACCATGGAGAACCTTCAGCTTTTCAGAGGTGACACCGTCTTGGTCAAAGGCAAGAAGCGGCGTGACACTGTGCTCATCGTTCTTTCGGACGATGATGTTGAGGACAACAAGGCCCGCATCAATAAAGGTAAACATATTGCGTAAGGACGATTTAGCATATGATTATTTTGCTCAATCGATGCGCGCCCTGTAGTTGTGCGCAACAATCTTCGAATTCGCCTTGGCGATATTATTACTATTCATCCCTGCCCTGATATCAAGTATGGAAAGCGGATCCATGTGCTTCCAATTGACGATACTGTTGAGGGCCTTACTGGCAACCTTTTTGAAACATATCTGAAGCCCTACTTTTTGGAAGCTTATCGGCCCGTCCGCAAGGGAGACACTTTCCTTGTCCGTGGTGGCATGCGTGCTGTCGAGTTCAAGGTTGTGGAGACAGATCCTGCTGACTATTGTATCGTGAGTACTTTCGATTATGTCGTCTGTTATAAGTGGAACCTGCTCACACACAATCACCCTATGCCTTTCTTCTAGGTTGCCCAAGACACTGTCATCCACTGCGAGGGTGACCCTATCAAGCGTGAAGATGAGGAGCAGAGCTTGAATGAAGTCGGTTATGATGATATTGGTGGCTGTCGCAAGCAAATGGCCCAGATTCGCGAGTTGGTGGAATTGCCCCTCCGACACCCTCAGCTCTTCAAATCAATCGGTATCAAACCCCCTCGGGGTATCCTTATGTTCGGTCCCCCTGGTACGGGTAAGACCTTGATTGCCCGTGCCGTAGCCAACGAAACCGGTGCTTTCTTCTTTTTAATCAACGGCCCTGAGATCATGTCCAAGATGGCTGGCGAATCGGAGAGCAATCTACGCAAGGCTTTCGAAGAAGCCGAGAAGAACTCGCCCGCTATCATTTTCATTGATGAAATTGATGCGATTGCTCCCAAACGTGAGAAGGTACATAATCTGGAATTAAGATATAGCCTCGATTTATATTAACTCTTGACCTAGACCAATGGTGAAGTTGAGCGACGCGTTGTCTCGCAGCTTCTGACTTTGATGGACGGAATGAAGGCCCGCTCGAACGTGGTTGTCATAGCTGCCACGAACCGACCTAACTCCATCGATCCTGCCCTGAGACGTTTCGGCCGTTTCGACCGTGAAGTAGACATTGGCATCCCGGACCCAACTGGCCGTTTAGAAATTCTCCGCATCCACACCAAGAACATGAAGCTTGATGATGACGTCGATTTAGAGCAGATCGCTTCCGAGACCCACGGCTATGTTGGTGCCGATATGGCCTCCCTCTGCTCTGAGGCTGCCATGCAGCAGATTCGTGAGAAGATGGATCTGATTGATCTCGAGGAGGAAACGATTGATGCCGAGGTGTTGGATAGCTTGGCAGTGTCTATGGAGAATTTCCGGGTAAGTTGCGAATTGAGCTAGTTAGTATTCTACTAACAGATAACTCTTACAGTATGCTCTTGGCGTTTCCAATCCTTCTGCTTTGCGCGAAACTGTGGTCGAAGTTCCTACTGTTACTTGGAACGATATTGGAGGTTTGGAGGAAGTCAAGCGGGAACTTCAGGAGACTGTTCAATACCCTGTCGAACATCCCGAAAAGTTCTTGAAGTTCGGCATGAGTCCCTCTAAGGGTGTTTTGTTCTATGGCCCTCCTGGTACCGGTAAGACCATGCTTGCGAAGGCAATTGCAAACGAATGCCAGGCCAACTTCATCTCCATTAAGGTAACAGAGCGAAAAACTGCGCGCAAAAAGCCATGTATGTTTAATATAACTGGATACAATTAGGGTCCCGAACTGCTGACCATGTGGTTCGGCGAGTCTGAGGCCAATGTGCGTGACGTATTCGATAAGGCACGCGCTGCTGCCCCTTGCGTCATGTTCTTTGATGAATTGGATTCAATTGCCAAGGCTCGTGGTGGCTCGATGGGCGATGCTGGCGGTGCTGGTGATCGTGTGCTGAATCAGATTCTGACGGAAATGGACGGTATGAATGCGAAGAAGGTAAATGAAAAGTGAACACTACCAACTATATACAAACATGAGGATAATAACGTGTCTTTTACTACTAAAGAACGTCTTCGTGATCGGTGCTACCAACCGTCCTGACCAAATCGACCCTGCTCTGTTGCGTCCAGGTCGTTTGGATCAGCTTATCTACATCCCGCTGCCCGACGAGGCCTCGCGATTAAGTATTTTCAAGGCCCAGCTGCGCAAGTCGCCTATTGCTCCTGATGTCGACATCAAGTTTCTCGCCCAGTCGACCCATGGCTTTTCTGGTGCCGATATTGGCGAGATTTGCCAGCGCGCGGCTAAGCTTGCTATCCGAGAAGATATTGAGAAGGACATTAAGCGGGAAAATGAACGCAAGGAAAAGCAGGCCAAGGGGGAGGATATCAACATGGATGAAGATGAGAATGATGGTGATGCTATGGCTTATATTACCCGGTACGTAGTGTTTAACGGAATGCAGAGAATGGGATGCTTATACTACATATTCCAGAGCACATTTTGAAGAAGCCATGAAGTTTGCTCGAAGATCAGTCAGCGATGCTGATATTCGCCGTTACGACATGTTCTCACAAAATATGCAACAACAGCGCGGTTTTGGCACGTTCAAGTTCCCTGCTGCTGAAGGCGGTGCGTCTGGACCACATGGAAGCAATGCTGCCCCGGGTGGCGGCGAGGCTAGTGGTTTTGGTCAAGAAGATGCTGACGATGATCTATATGCATAATTTCTTATTTTCCTCCTTTTCAACTTTATATTTCCAGGCCAAATGGCCCCTGTTATTTCTCTTCCATGATATATACTATTTCCTCAATTAAAGTCGCGCCCGCCAACTCTGAAGTCTCGAGTTTACAGAATAGAAACCGCATTTGCCTAGAAACCTCTGCATGCAATGAAGAGTCGACCATCACATGTGTGTAAAAAGATGCTGCAGGAGAAGAGAGGTTGGACGGATTCGTTTCAATACAACGGTGTCTGCTTTTTGAAAGCTCCATACTCTCCATTCCTGCATATGTATATTCTTAGATGTGTGACCTGTCTTAGTACGAAGCTTTGCAAAGTCTGGGTTATTGATGAGCGAAGTTCGCTGACCTGCACCTACAGAACGCACATGGACCAAGATAAGGTTTGTTTTCTCACGCTGGGGATTTCGGTAATTATGGTGGTTCAGCAATGAGCCTCTAAGTACGAAGAGGATCCTTATATCGAGTATTTTAGGAACTGCAGAAGAAAGGCTTTTGCAGCAAGCAGCTTCAGACATTCGAGCGGCGTGAGGTGTCATCCATCGCTTTTCAAAAAGAGCAAGGACAGCTGGAACCCTTGGGAGTAATATCATTCTGGCATAATACATACGTCATTTTCCCAAAATCAAAATCGCGCCCCTGCCCAGAATACGCTTGAATGACGCATGCATCCACGCTTCCATCTCTTCCTTTTGACTCTTTCTCTTTTATAACACTTTTGCATTCTGAAATGAGCAACCTATTTTTCTATCAAGATGGCCAAGATCATGTTGTTGATGAACGCGGTTGTCCTGAACCTGTGGACTATGTCATTGATAAGGAAAGTCCTCACTTGAATCCGCTTGTTCTTACACTGAATATCTGCGCAGCATATCGTGCAAAGATAACTCTGTTCTTACTACCACACCCATTCCCAAGCGAAAGGATGCAGGCATTCGGATGAAAGAAGCCGGGATCAAGCGCAGTTACATAGCGTACACCGACCGAGACAAGGTCAGATTTTTCAAAGGGATGTTTGGAGAAACCCTTGAGTACAGCGGCTTCTGCAAAATAGTGAGGGATCCACGTTTGTTCAGCCCAGCGATGGACATTGCAGCATGAGAAAGGCCCTGACAGCATCTTTAAGAAACCTAAAGCGAGGGGTCGTTCGCGTATTCTCAATGAAGAGCATAAGAGTGTTATTTTTGAATGCATTGATGAGAATCCATGCATTGTGCTTAGAGCAGTTGATGGAGCAACTGCTTCAAAGATTGGAGGGTCTCAAAGTATCTAAAACGACGCTTCATCGATTTATGAAAAACGAATTGCAACTTGTCATTGAAAATGGCTCGGTTTCAGCACGTAGATAGGAATAGTGCTGCGAAGATCCAAGAGCGCCTGGTCCGCGTGCGCAAATGGAACAGGACCGACATTGACTTTAGAAAAAAACTACTTTTTTCCTTGACGAGTCTGGATTCCATAGTAATATGTAACGCAGCATGGCATGGTCCAAGCAAGGGACTCCTACAGTGGTCACAACATCAAAGACAATTACAATCTCGGGAGCAATCTCAGCATCAGAGATCATTATCAAGAAAAGAAAGAGGGCAGGGTCAATCTGAAGTTATGAGCAGAGGAACTGCAACTAGACGTTATCTCAGCTTCCTTAAGACTACAATGATGAGATGGATAAGTATGAAGATAGGAAGGGCCACTATTTGATAATGGATAATGCATTTCTCCATAAGACTGGGGATAACTCTAATACATTGAGTCTCGAGGATATCGATGTGCTTGTCTTCCACCACCATATTCGCCTGAACTCAACCCGATTGAGCTGTTTTGGTCAGTTGCCAAGAGCAAGTGAACGCAATAGGTTACCCTATCATACCGACTTGTTCCATTCTGCGATCTCCTAATCTTCTGAATACTCAGTAGGTAACGATATCATCCTAACTCAAATGCCTCAAGAGCAGAGGATATGGGCTTTGGGCGGGACCGCGGTTTGGCTGCACCCGCGCAAGTCTCCCACCATGGCTTCGTCCATTTCTGCTGGTGTTGTCGCAGGTCCGTCGCCATCCCTTTTGTTCCTTCCACCAATCCTTCTGTCGTCGCATCGTCCATCGATGCTCAACAGCTCCGGCTCGTTCCTTTCATTCCTCTTTCCGTCCTTGTTACCGCGATGGTACCCCTAGCTACTTTCCCTCGACTGTCAACCAGGAAAAGAAAGGGACTTGCGCCTATCAAAAGCCATTGTTTGACAATGGGTAATGCATTTACTCATAAAAGCTTGATTCATGCATATTATTTTCAAAAATACAGTATCGTATTCATCCAATCAAGACGTCACTGCGCAAGACCCATTTTTCGCCCTGGATGACTTCCTTAGCCTCATGGAACATGCAGTTTCTTCCATGGCGATGCAAGAGTGCGAGGCCAGCGGCCGGTTTGACGGAGATCGGATCGCCAATACGCTTTTTGGAGACCGATTTATAAAAGACGGTTTCGCCACCATGCATGTCTTGGTTGAGATAGATCAGTAAGGTCCAGTCGGTCCACAACTTGGTCGTCTTATCTTGGACTGAATCGTCGTAATGTCCTTCAAATTTCTTACGTGAGGAATGAATGAATGAATGTTTGACATATCTCAGGCAATGTCTCTCTGTTTGTATATTATATACATAGATATATATATGTGTGTTACCTGTCCTTCACGATAGCGATACACTCGCAAGTTTGCGTTGAGACCTACCGGCCTCCTGGGCAAGGATGCTTGGGAAATACCCGCTATCTTTTCGCAGACGTTCTGTAACCCGAGATGCCAGAGATCGTCAGCAAGCGCTGGGTCCTCAAACGATTCGCGGTCGTTCGATCGGAACGCCTCACCCTTTTTGGGAATGACAGGAACAGTTTTTAGAGGCAGGGTCGAATCAAAATAGCTAATGAGGGCTGTGCATTCTAATCCACAGGAGGGGGAAAAGTCAGCGTCCTTTCATTATAGTAAGATGGGAAGGGAGGGTGAGATTTACCTTGAGGAGTAAAAAAATTATGAATCAGATAAATCTGATTTTGTGCTAGTTCTGTCACAGAAAGATCGGATTTCCGGACAAGTTTTGGGAACCGGATCAACGGCTTAGAACTGGTATTATTAGGAGCAATTACGGCTGTCCTTTGTTTGCCATTCGTGACAGGAGCAGTTTTGCTTAAAGACTTCTTTGGCATAATACTGTTCAGTGCGCAAAAATGGGACGTTTTGTGTTGAGTCGGAGTGTTCGCAGCCTCAAAGGTTTTAAGTCCGAAAAGGTCGACAGCCCTTATCTTTCTGCGATAATGGTGCAGCCTACTGAACTTTCTCTATTGTTCATAAGGATGTTTTGGAGACGAAGGGCCAAAGAGATAATAACTATCTTTCCGAAGCATTGGATCGTACTTAGAAGAGTGTCCGTTATCAGCAAGCGCGACAGAGCTATTGCTTTCTGCTGAGAATTGCGGTAGGCCGTCTGCTGACTCGTCTATTGTTGTTATTGCTGGGGGTCCCACTTCAAACCACCAACGAGAATCATGTTGGTCAGACATGTCCTCAGCAGCGGCAGCAGCGTTAGGAGTCTCTGCAGCTGCAAGACGTTGAGCATGAACCAGCCGGTTGATCTGACCACTTGCAAGACTATGGCGTCTGGACCGGCGATCTAGCATTGACAGCGGCCGAGTATCATCCTTATCGCTCTGGCCTCCATCTTCATCTGATGCAAGAAGGATGCGATGATCTGGTACGCGCTGCAGCCTCTGCGATGAAGGTTGGCGTGTGCGTAAAGGGTAAGGGAGATAGGCAAGAGTGCCAGTCGGAGGCGGTGGGAGGTAATTGCGAACCGTGGTTGGCATCGGAACGTACAAGTCTTCAGCTACAACGGGACATTCATAGAATGGCACATATAATGCATTTGGGTAATTCCTATGAAAATGGTGGATTTACTTCAGTGCGTACTTTTGCTGTGGGACGGCTTACATACGAGGGCTGTCCCTGCATCACATGATAAGGATATATGGATATTTGTACGAGGTACATCAATTTCTGTATTTATAAAAAGAAGAAAAAGTGTAGAGCAAACCTCTAGGAGTGAAGATTGTTCATTGTCTATCATAGACTCTGTAGGGTGAATAGAAGGCTTGTCGAGCGCATCGAATGTTTGCTGCAAAGTCTCATGTTCAGTTTCCCGTCTGTTTGATTGTCCACCCCGCGACGTCCTTGACGCCAATGCCATCAGCTGGCTTTCAGGAGAGTGGAGGTCTGTGCGCTGATGTGTTTGTGGATGCCGGGCATTATGCTTTGCGTGATGCGAAAAAACCAGCTCCATAATTAAGAATAAGAGATATACAGAGAAATATGAAATCTGACGCTGGTTTCATTTTATTTTGCAATCCCATGTCGTTTTGCTACCATGCGCACGCACTCCTTCACAGTGAAAGAAGTAAAGTCCCCTTCTTGCCTGCCGGGTATACAACCATGGCCGATGCGAATAATCCTACAGCAAGCCCTAGCGATATCGACAGCATACGTATTGGAAAGAGAATATCCGAAGTGCTCGTTATTTGCTCGTCTTGCTCGCGCAGCACCGCAAAAGCAGCTCGCACACCTTATATCAGAAGAGGAATAGAAGGTCATTATTTAGTACTTGGCTTCAACTCTACTTTCGACAAGCATGAAGCACGTTACCAACACTTCCGGGGACAAGGAGCGTAATGCCGACTGCCATGGAAATGAGCGGTGGTTCCTTGGATAGTTTCAGTACAAAGTGAGCGTAAAGACCGACGGCAAACGCTGCGGTGCTGCTGACAATCGACATGTCCGGCACGATCTTCGCCAAAAAATAGCACAGGCAAAATGCAATGATGGCACCGCCAAACTGGGGTAAAGCCTGCCGTATGGATGAACCGTACGACATACCGATTGACAGACTCAAAAGAGGCATAAGCGGAATATAGAACCAAGGTGAAATCGGGGCTTTCCCGCATAGAGCATCAACATCATCAGAAGCATCTGCGATGCCGAAAATTGCGGCCACGCTCGTGTAGACCCTTGAACCAATCTGGAAACCGTACGCAAGGATGAAAGCAATGAATACAGCATATATCAGTCGGATGGTGCCCGATGTGACTCTTCGGGCTGATAGTTCCATCTAGAATTGTTATACGATATGGCGAGAGTGAAAGAGCACAGCTGTTATCAACGTGGGTGGGTGGTCTTTTAACTACGGACCTACCACGGCAATGGTCATGGCGTAACCGGGTAACAGGATCAGGATGCTTGATAAGGCGACAGTGGAGAAGCAGCAATGCCGGCTAAATGCTCTAGCAATAGCAGATACAAGAGCACTCGAAGACACCTCAAACACCGCGCCATAGATAGGGCGGCGACCGGCCAACACTGTCAGTCCTGCAACCAACAGACCTAATATACCACTCAACAGTGTATCTTTCCATGATCCATTGAATAACATCGCGCATGCAGTGCAGCTGCTGATGAAATAGCTAAAGCAGGTTCCTTTGAGTCCCCATGTCGGCGGTAATGTCAAGATCGCCATAAGCGCTTCTATGCATGCACTGAGCCATGAATCGTCATCGTCGTATCGGCGCTGTCTTAGAAATTCGTTCATGACGAGCTGAATTTCTCCAATCTTCCCGAAATCAAGGGTAGATGTAGGTTTTATCATGATAGATCGACGATGGGTACTGCTATCATGGAACGTAGCAAGAATGGTATCAGGCAACAGCGAGAACGAGCAGTTCATCTCGAAGAACTGGGCCATCTGAACCAAAGCATCCTCCTAAATTGTCCCCAGTTATTATTGGAATTTTTTTAGCCATCAAAGGGATGAGGGAGTGTCATATAAGTGAATACACGGGGATTAAAGACTCACTGCGCGGTGTCCCGGGCAACCATATTTTAAAAGGCTTTCTCCGAGCAACAAAATAATACTCTCCCGCTTTTTGAGTGGGTCGTTAGATGCAGCCAACGTGGCTGCATAGGCGGATAAGGTCCGAATATTGGTGGATGTATGCTTTGCGGCATCATCTTTGCCACAGAGTACCATAGGTTGGATTTCGGAGCGAAGGGAGCGCAGAGACCTAATATCGCCAGATACAATCGGTAAGATGGGTGACTGGGTAGCATTGTTGGCAGCAGCAGCAGCAGCATCATCTGCATCGTTGACCGTGCGTGAAGCAATGACCGTGTGAGCGGTACAATGTGTCGGTGCCATGGAACCCGGGAGACGGATGGATAGCTTGATTTCCGCGAGCGTTAATAAGAACTGCAACCTTTTTCTCGCATCCCTTCCTCATAAAAAAAGGGCATTTGTTCTACCTTTGATGAAGCAGCGTCTTCGCTTGGATTATTCTCGACAAATTCCTTGCTCGCTCCATGGTCTCTGTCGTATGGAATGAACTCATCTTCACACATAGCCTCAACGATGTTTCCCACTTTCCTCTGGCCTTCATCATGAGAAATTACAGCACATGGTTCGCTGGAAGAAGCAGAATGAGAAGCTGCGGAAGAAATTGGACCATTTCCATCTGTCAAAGTTGTTTGTGAAGCAAGACTGAAAAAGGAAGCAGATCCATAGAGCTTTGAAGCATGCCTGGACGACGGCATTTCTTGTAGGGATGGAAAGAGAGGTCGACAAAGAAGTACAAAAGTAAAAGGTAAAAAGTTTCCGGTAGGCTGTCTGGCATTTTACGATGCAATAGCAAAAGCAACAAGAAAAACAGATAATCGGCAGGGGGATATGTGCCGTACAATTATGCAATATTCAGCATGTCGAGAAAAAGTCAGAAGATGATTGACAATCGTTCCACTCTACCTCGAGCAGTTATTGACTTCATAATTTTGGTCGGTCTTGGATGAAATTCATGAGATTATTGGTGCCGGAACGACAAACCCTCGAGGAAACTGGCATAGGATGGATAATATGGTAACTATATTTCAATATGAACCCTGTCAAACTTGCTGAAAATGCCGCAGCTGCCTAACCTGCCATGATCAATACGTATGTAATGTACATTTGTCTCCTGTCAGATAAGGGGCGCTGTACTTTATTACTTATTTTGACATTGTTTCAGGTTCATCGTTTTATCACTCTTTTTGTTCTTCTCTGATGCTGTTCTGGTCTGGGTCGTGTGCTCACACTGCCTCCTTCCAATTCAAGGTTGCCTTGAACTTTTTCTCGCGCTTCGAGGAAAAACGAGAGATCACGCAACTGATCCGAAAGATCCTTTTCCATATCCATTTTCTCGCCAATTGCCTTCTGCAGGAGCTCATTACTTCGTAACAGCTTATTTGTTTTCTGTGAAATCATCATACTATAAGTTCCCTACCCTCTATATTCCCCGTTTCGTGCTAATGTTTTACCTGTTTCTCTGCAATTAGTTCTTGCTTGTATTTTCCATAATGTTCCTTATACGTATCCAATCGCCGAGCTAATGTGATATTTTCATCATGTAATTTACTTCGCGTTGCTTCTGTCTCATTATTCTGACGGACAAGTGAGTTGTTCTCCAGCTGGAAGGTATGCGATTCACTATACAGGCCAGTGACCTGCTTGGTCATGGCAGATAGCTGTGCTGTAGTTTCATCAAGCAAGTCATTGTAATAAATACGCTGAGAATCGAGTTGTGTGGTCAAAAGATGTGTATATTCATGCGACATAGCCTCATGCTTGTGCTAAAAGACCAGCAGTAAGCACAACAAGATGCATTTCGAATATAATAGCACCTACTTGCGATGCCAATTGCTCTCTTTGGTTTTCCTGCTCTTGGCTAGGTAGCTCCACCAATTTGCCATCCACTGCATTCTGGATAAGGCGGTGGACATATCTAAATAGCAAGCAATTCACAAATGGAGAAAAGGCCAGTCAATGAAAATGCTCGGTTTCTTAGTAACTTTATACTTACCCGTTGCCTGCATGGTCCCAAACACGCTGAGTCTCAATCTCCAGCGCATATGGATGGCTTGTTTCGGCATAATGTCGGGACGCATGATGTGATTTGTCATTCCCGCAGCCGATATGACCACATATCAGACACACCCACAGATCTTCTGTACTATCGCATTCTAGGCACTGTGACGAATTTTTGCTTGTTGCTGCCACAGTCACACTCTCTGCTGGCGCTGCAAGTAGCTGCTGGTGCTGGTGTTGAATCGATACGTGAGAAGCGGCCCGTAGACACTCATCAGCATGCAGTGACCCAGACAAGGGGGTTGATGTGATATGTCCGAATGCGCTTCTTGCTGAAGCTGCTGTTGATATTGAGGTTGATGAATCTTTCGGTTTTTGCGTATAACGGCACACTGGGCAACTGTGTTGTAATCCGTACAGATTCAATGACACGAACAAGCTTCGCTTCTCCCCCTCTTGTAGAGCTAATGCATCCATACCTTCCATCACCCCATTTAGATAAGCAGTGGCTGTGAAATGTGTGCTGACATAGGATAGTCAGAAGACTGGTGAGGCTTTCATCCATGATCTCTAGGCACACAGGGCAGATCATTGTACTGTCTTCATCATTACCCTCTTTAGAGCATAGAAAAGAAGACGTATAAGGGGAGATGAAAACCGCATTAACCTCGACCGAGGTTATAAACATCAGTTGGCATATTTCAGGCTAGGTAATAAAAGGGAAGTTATTAAATCACATGAATGTAGCTGCCCTCTCACTCCACCCTAGCGTTGTCTCCGACTTCTACATACATACATCCATGGAGCTGAACGGCCGATTGTTGTACTGCCAATAATAATCATTGGCATCCTTGGCGTTTCGAAATTTCATAAGAACCATATACATCTCAGAATCCTTTCCGCTATGATCAAAAGATAAGTTACAGACATACATGTGTACATGATGCCAGGTTTACCGGAGCATCCGATAATTGCTCACAAACGGATCAACAGGAGCAACAAAGTCTAAAAAATCAGCAATCGCCATACTTGAAGGGACAATTGTACACACCACCGGGCTGACCCGGTGCCGATCAATATCAGGAACTTTGCGATCCTCAAGCTCATTTGAAGAGCAATAGGGCAAGGCCTCATTGATATCGCGATAGAGATGCAGAATGCCACGCTGAGGTTCACTGGTTGTTTCTCCTTCCGTCAATGCTATTGCTGCCTCAGGCAGGAGCGGATCAAGAACTCCAACAGTTGAAATGCTTTTGCTGGGATCAGACATAATAAGCTTGTCAGGATAATCAAAGTGCGACGATGTCATGGGTCGAACGTGAAAAGCTGAGCTACGCTCACGCACGTCGCTTGCCCTTTTGCGGGGCCGGAATTTAAAAGACTACTAGCAACACATCTCGCTCCGCTCGATTGTTGCGTCGTTTGGGGGGCTTTGGGGCCCGCTCCCTATGACTCTCGCGATTAGCCTGTAAAACTCTTTCTTCTGCTGTGAGTGATGCAAAAAAGACATCTATTGGCGAAAAACATAGAAAAAATAGAATCGCATATGTAAGGTTGGGCTTATACGGAGATGGCCAGCGGTGGAAGGAGAATCTCAGGCGTCGTGATGTCTGCCATTGAGCTTGGTGTATGGTCATAGCAAATGCAGGGCGAACAGAAAATTGGCGGCGGCATAGAATAAATGGCAACTCGGCTTCAGCAAAACACATGTAGATCCGCGGCAGAAAAAATTCGGGCCCTTGATATCCGCCGGTGATATGTTTGTCAGCGATGGAGACTTGCAGCAAAAAGCTTCGTTCCATTGCAAAGCCCCGCATCAGGATCGAGATTACGGAGCAGAACCAACGGCATTCCAAGCTTCAAGTCAAGAGATGTGGGGGATTTCCTGGGTACATCAGACTACGAAGGAACTCGACGGGATATCGTGCATTGGCTGCATCAAGGTCGTCAGCGTCTGTACTGATGTCATCCGGGAACATCTGGAATGCGACTTTGTAGATGGCATCGACATCCTCGTTGGTAGTCGCAAGAATGACGCAGTCACTCAAGTCCTTTGGCTGCGGGTTGGGAAGATGAACTCGAGGGTAAATCTCGTGGATCAGCTCAGTGCTGTCATCTGATCCTATGCGCCATTGCGGACGGATCATGATAGTTTCGCTATAAGGCTGGCGACCATCACCTATAGCCAGAAGTAGTTCCGCAATGGCCGCAGCCCCAGATCCAGCGTTACGGACGCGCATGTTGATCGTTGAGCGAAGCACACGAACTGAAGGCCAAAAGGAAGAGGATTGTATGATCGCAGACGTTATCTTTGAGAGATGCTGTTCCAGACGACAGGAAGCAACTGCCGAAAATCACCACCGAAGACCACCACCTTGCCGCCGAAAGGAACATGCTCGCAGGCGGGGTTTACAGCGCCCATGATATCTTCAGCGTGGGATTTACTGCCTCGAAGTTGTCCTTGCAGCACATGCCTGGCTTATCCCAGATAATCAGGGATGCATGCTGAATGCGGTGTGCAAGAGGACTACCGCGACTTATGAAACACATGGTGGTCTCATCATCATTTAAAGGAATCTTGAAGCGGCTGTATGCAGTCCGACCACTGGGTAGTAAGGTTGCAGCAATTCCGGAGGATGCAACAGGTATCGCGATCGCTTGCTGGGAACAAACATGGCTGACGAACGCTTTGAACCCCTATGACTTTCCGGTACCGCCTGGGCCATCAAGGAAGAAGAGGCGAGGAACGGAAGGATCGATTTGCTGCTCTTGAATTGCAAAGGTGCTGGTGTCATACACAGCTCTCTGATTAGTGCTGAGCATACGGACCAACTCAGCATTGATCAAGGCCTGTTCCTCAGGATCATAACGGCGACGCTCACTATGGGTAAAGGCTTCAGCACGTGGAATATCTTCATCTAGAGTTACCCGAGATTCCTGGGGTAAGGAAGGAAAATGTGTTGTTGTGTAGAGAATTGGTGGGTATGAAAACCAATGAGCCAAAATCGAGTCTTTGAGACAGGATCATCTTTATTGAATAAAGACAACTCTCATTTTATACGCGTTGGGATGGACCAGCTAAGCTTTAACGGAACAAGTGTGTTGTGGTGAACATTGATCCGTGTTAGAGAACTTAGCCGGTTTCACATCACTATCGCCGATATCCTGAAACTAAGACAATGATGAATTTAACACATTGATGTTCAGGGACCGATATTTTCATATCCGCTTGCGTGACAGGACAATCGCACCTATCAAAGGTACTTCCTCTACCCAGGATCCATCACTGGTCTTGAAGAGGACAATGAAAAGAGAATGCTCTCATCCGATACGTCCTAACAGGATTAAGCACTTACATCGCCGTTCTAATAGAATTATTATAAAAGAGACTTATTTTATTTTCAGGAATAAACATCAACCTCAAAGATACTTTTATAGTTGTCTTTTTTCATTCTCTCTAATCCATCCATCTCACACCTTATCTGTAATAGTGCTACCATCTCCGAGTACCCGTGTAAGACGGAGTAGCCAGTTGACCTAATTAGGACCTCTGCCATAAATCATATAAATAGTAGATAAATGTGTAGCGATGGAGGATCTTAATTCCGATTTCATTCGAATAAAAGACATCCACGAGTCTCATCGTATTCTAACTGTCCACCATAAAAAACAACGAAAACACCACAAACGGAGGAGTATCGACTCATTGTCGAGGTACTTAACTGCTACCAAGGCGATAGGGAGTCGATCAACCATTACCTCCAGCGCTTCATCAAAGCTGTGTATTCAGCAAAACTTGAATCTGACCATCCGCTAATTTCTGCGTTGCTTTTGGAAAATATGACACAGGAATCCCACCGCGTCGTCACTAGCTTTTTAGCTAAGAACTTCGGCACCGAATGGCCCAAAGACATTCGCGAACTGAATAAGCACATGGCATCCTTGCCAACTCCCAACACGTCCGGCACCAAGCGCCCACATGAAGCGCAGCCACTTAATCGTGCAAGTCGGTTCAAACGCAATAAGGATTCCTTCAGCAATGGTAAGGGTAGACCCCAAAAATTGGTCACTAATCCGTGCAAGCATTGCTTGAAAAAGGGCATTGCTGTGCAGTTTAGCAGCCAGCACAGTTGCCCAAACTACAAATCGCCTGCATCGATTTCAAAAAATAAGCCGCAAATCGCGCCTAATGAGCGTAAGGAAGGTCGAGAATGGGCCAACCGAATGGCCACGCTGGTATTCCAGCAATCCAATGCAGCTGAGGAGGAAAATGATGAAGCTGGTGCTCCCACCGATGACGATGAGGAAATGGCCGAAGCTCTAACCCTCCTCCAACAATGTAAGCTTTCCCGTGCTGCAACCAAATGCAAACAGTCGAGAACTCACAAAGAGGAAATCGTTATACCTGTAACAATAGAGGGCCAGCGAGTTTGGGCGTTACACCTCTTGGAGAGTAGTAATTGACCCACGTCTCCTCAACACTTTATTGAAAGACGAGTTTGTCAACATTCCGCTAATCAGCGATATCATGAACACGGTCGGTCAACCTCAGTACAACGTGTTTACCACTTTGGATGCTACCGCAGCATTTCATCGTTTACCAATACATGAACCCGACCAAATTAAGACGAGTTTTACCTCGGTCGTCGATGGCCGTAGGTACTGCTTCGTGGGTTGCCCTTTTGGCATTAAAACAATCAGCAGCAAATTTCAACGCTGTATGAACGTCCTTCTCTCGGACTTACCTTATGTCGCAACCTTTGTGGATGATATCATTATTTTCTCCGCCAACATGCAAGAGCACATTACTCATGTAGCAACTGTAATTCAACGACTAAGCAACGTCAATTTAGTGCTTAATCCTAAAAAGTGCTGCTTCGCTATGCGAACAGTGTACATTCTTGGATATTGTATATCCGAGGGCGGCCGAAAAAGTTTGGATCCACGTAAGTTGGCCATCATTGACGAAATCCCGACTCCCATTACGGGTAAACAAGTCGTTGCCTTTCTGGGAATGATCAACTTCCACCGAGAGCACCTGGCTAAAGCATCGGTTTTGACCAATCCATTGGACAAATTGCGTAATATTGCCGATTTACGACCAGTTTGGAAACAAGAACATCAAGTCGCATTTGACACGCTCAAGCAGATGCTAAACAAAACATTGTCCTTTACCAACCTGACTTTTCTCGTCAATTTTATGTCGCCACTGATGCTAGCCGAACTGGCATTTCTGCCGTACTGTATCAGTTGGATGACGCTGGACACAAACGATACATCTCCTTCAAGGCTAGATCCCTATCGACTTCCGAGCGGAATTATTCTGTGACAAAATTAGAACTCCTTGCTATTGTGTTCGCACTCAACTCTTACCATACAGCATTATGGAGCAACAAATTCACTGTATTCTGTGATCATCGTAGCCTTACGTATCTAAATTCTCAGAAAGAGCTCAATCCCATGCTCACAAAGTGGCTTGACCACATCCTGGATTATAATTTCGACGTCGTCTATCTTGTGGTGAACATTGATCCGTGTTAGAGAACTTAGCCGGTTTCACATCACTATCGCCGATATCCTGAAACTAAGACAATGATGAATTTACCACATTGATGTTCAGGGACCGATATTTTCATATCCGCTTGCGTGACAGGACAATCGCACCTATCAAAGGTACTTCCTCTACCCAGGATCCATCACTGGTCTTGAAGAGGACAATGAAAAGAGAATGCTCTCATCCGATACGTCCTAACAGGATTAAGCACTTACATCGCCGTTCTAATAGAATTATTATAAAAGAGAGTTATTTTATTTTCAGGAATAAACATCAACCTCAAAGATACTTTTATAGTTGTCTTTTTTCATTCTCTCTAATCCATCCATCTCATTTTTATCTTTGAAAACCTTTGTTTTTCCTACCTGATCCCACCATGTCTGACATCATCCCGACCACCACCACTGAACTTACCAAGGAGTCCAACATGCACGAGGAGCGTGTCCCAGAATGCCAGGATGAAGATACGCCCATGCAAGACAAGGAAGAAGACCCCAAGCAGCGAGTGCTCACACTCAAAACGTATGCTACGGAGCGCATACTCACGCCCGCCAACACAGAGTCGATTCTCCGCACCCGCTTGCAACAGGTGTACGAGAAATACATGTCCTCAGTAGGCGAACCAGAAGAAGAGAGGGATCGTTTGCGTCAAGAACATAAGCAAGCACTGGATGACCTAAAAATGTTCCAGAATACAAGAGATGCCCTTCGACCCCGCAATGCCAAAACGGCGCATAACCAACAAACCTTGGTGCCCAAGGAGCTTCCCGCGTTGCAATTCCGTGGCGGTCCAGTGCGCAACACCGGCAAACCGGTGCACGAGTCAGTGCGTGCGTTTACAGAGGCGTTCGAGGCACAACTGAGGAGCCACGGCCTGTCTATGGACGAGCATTGGGAACGACTCTTCTGGTTGTGTCTTGACCAAGGACAAACGATGTGGTTCCGCCGTGAGTTGGCAGACAAGCACTACACCTGGGAGCAAGCTTGTAAGGTGATACACAAGGAGTATGGCAACCCCTACCATGCTTATATCAAGCGACACGAGCTGTACTCCAAAAGGTACAGGAACGGCCAGTCGGTGCGACTATACACAGAGCAGTGGATCGCATTGGCAACAGAAGCCAGCCGTCAGCAAGGACCCGACCTAACCTTCGATTTTGTGTCATCCTTCCCGCGATACATCCGAGACAAGATCCACCCCGTCATGGCGCAGCGTTATGGAACGTTGCTGCCCGCAGACATCATGGAAATGGCGCAACTGGTGGTTTCGACACTCGGCGAGTACATTGAAGGAACAGAAGAACAGGAGGGACCCGACGAGGTGTACGAAATGCGCGAGGTTAGCAGTAAGAAGCGTCGCTTGGTGCAGAAAACACACAGCCAACCCAAGTATGGCGATTGCCCAGTTCATCCAAAGGGCAGACATTCCAAGGCCGACTGCAGCATCCTCCAGCAACAAAGGCAGTTGGTACAACAACAACTGCAACAGAGCAAACGTGGTAAATACACCGCGCAGCCTGATCAACATACCTCCAGCAACCTTTGCCGCTATTGCAAGAAGGTACCTTATACACAAGGACACACCTGCCAGGAATACTTCGAGGCAAGAAAAAAGGTTAAGACACCTATCACAAATCGATCCATGCGTGTTAAGGTTGGACACACCCCTGCAAACAACACAGCTCACAAGCTGTCAGACCGTGACGAGGCTATTCTGCAGGAAATCCTTCCTGTCCGTTTGGAAGAATTGGACATAACGAGTAAGTACACTCTGCGTTCAACACATATATCACACATCCCAAGCGATGATGACTCACTGCTGATTCCTATCATGGTACAGAATGAACAAACACTGGGCCTCTTTGACACAGGTGCTAGTAGATCGTTTATCACACCATTTTTCATCGAAAAGCTAGAATCAGAACGCAGTATCATATTTAATAAAAAAGCAGTGCACAATATCTCTGTCTCTCTGGCTCAACGAGATAAAACAGCCGACTTACTTGGCTTGGTGACCGACGTCGCGATAACCTACAATGGCAAGCATTTCAAACATGATTTTTACATCTTGGAACTTGAAGGTGACGCACCCGTGACAATTGGTCTTGATTTAGCACGCAAAATGGGAGTTGGTTTCACTGGTTTGGTTCTCTCATGGAACACGCAACCAAAGAACAAGGAAGAAAAGGTGAACGACACGCCTGAACCCAATAATTCTCCTTATGGTACAAACACGGAACGTAAAAATTTCTTCTCCGTTGTACAACCAACCATTGAGGATAACAAACAAATCCCAAAGAAGTCTTTCTGTACGGTACCGGAATCAGTCGTCCGCATCGACACGCCAGAAGGTGTAGTATCTCACCGTGCACAATATCCTTTGGCACTAGCATATAAGGAAATCATTGATAAGCAGATACAAACATGGTTGGAAGATGGCACCATAGAACCTGCACCTGTCAACACAATGTGGAACAGTCCACTTACGCTAGCACCAAAAAAGGATCTCTTTGGTAATTACACTGATAAACGGCCATGCCTTGATCCTCGACACATCAACAAACTGTTGGTCCAACCGGATCGTCATCCGCTTCCATTAATCAAGGACATTTTTCATATGCTGCAAGGCTCTACAGTTTTTACAACTCTTGACCTAAAAAGCGCATTTCACCGCTTTGAAATTTATGAGCCACACAGACAAAAGACCGCATTTAAGCCGCATGGTCATATACAATATCAATTCCGAGGCTGTCCCTTTGGACTCAAGCCCATATCCTCTATTTTTCAGCGTACCATGAACATCATTTTCCATGATCTCCCTTTTGTCACCACATTCGTGGACGATATCATTATCTTCTCTAAGGGACTGGATGAACACGCTCAGCACGTCGCTACAGCAATTAAAAAGCTCACCGACGTAAACCTCATTCTGAATCCGGATAAGTGCCATTTCGCACAACGCTGCGTTTACCTCCTAGGCTTCTGCGTGTCTGAACAAGGCATCGGGCTAGACCCTCGCAAAGTCAGCAATATACAGGAGTGGCCTACACCTCGCACGGGTAAAGACATCCAACGATTTCTCGGAGTGATTAATTATTTCCGTGAGTCCATACCCAAGTGTGCAGACCTCACTGCACCCCTGGACTGTCTGCGTTATGCAGGGGACCTGGGTAACAAATGGACCAGTCATGAGCAAGCGACTTTCAACCGCTTAAAACAGGTTTTGCTGGATGCACCCATCCTTCGCTACCCTGATTTACGACACCCTTTTCAGGTTGCTACTGACGCATCCAACGTCGGTATTGGCGCTGTCCTTTACCAAGTCATTGATAAAGAAACACGGCATATCGCTTTCATGGCTAGAGCTCTCTCAAAATCAGAGCGAAATTACTCTACAACAAAGCGTGAGTTGCTCGCTGTTGTTTACGCACTCACAAAATTCCACAAATTCCTTTGGGGACAAAAGTTCACACTTTACACTGATCACAAAGCGTTGGTATATCTTCACACCCAAAAGGTTACTAATGCCATGATGAACAACTGGTTAGACACCATTCTTGAATATACTTTTGACGTAGTGCACTTGCCAGGATTAGACAACATCCTTCCCGACCAACTTTCTCGCCTTTTTCCCACGGACAAAGAGCTGGAAGGGGGTAATGCTACGCAAAGTAACACGACCAATTTAATCGTAAACAAAACTATGTCAACACACACCACCATGGACGTAACTAAGGAAGACGATGTTGACACATCAGTACATTTTATTCCTCCTGAAGAAGAACGACCACAGCTGTTAGCACAAGCTCATGCGTTTGGACACTTCGGCGCTGAAGCAATGACGAAGTCTCTTCAGAATGACGGGCTCAGATGGCCTAACATGTACAAGCAAGCGGCTGAACACGTTAAACAATGTCCACAATGCCAACGCTTCAACGTGACGAAAACAGGGTATCATCCTATGCGCCCTATTCACGCCTTCTACCCTGGTGATCACTGGGCAATCGACCTTGCCAGCGGCTTTGGAACAAGCGCACGAGGGCACAACTATCTCTTAGTTATGGTCGATGTTTGCACACGCTTTTGTGTACTACATGCACTTCCTGACAAGTCTTCAGACACAGTAGTACAAGCAGTCATAAACACCTTTTGCGATTACGGTTTTCCACGCTATCTACAATCGGATAACGGCACAGAATTTGTCAATCATTTGATGAAGCAACTTAGCCAGTCCACCGGTTTTGACCATCGGTTAACAACACCTTATCATCCACGCGCAAATGGCTTGGCAGAACGATATGTACAAACATCGGTCAACGTCATACGCAAGAGCCTCAATGGCGCACGACATGATTGGGACTTGTACGTCAAAAGTACACAGCTCGCCATCAACAACAAAGTCGCCAGTAGACATGGTTCCACACCATTCGCCCTAATGTTCAACCGCACAATGAATGGCTTCAGAGATTATAGCAATGACGAGATACCACGGCCCTTAACAGAAAAGGAGCTGATGGACCGCATTGACAAAATGTCTGACACCATCTTTCCGGCCATAGCAGAACGGGCAAAAGCTCTATCAGATGTTAAGAAAGGTAAACATGATACCAAATACAGGATCATTAAATATCCTCCTGGTAGCACGGTCATGGTCAAAGATGAAGTACGCAGTAGAAAAACGGATCCTCGATATGAAGGACCATACACTGTCGTCAGGGAAACCAAAGGTGGTTCCTATGTCCTCAGAGACGAACAGGGACTCCTCGCAACCAGAAATTTTGCACCCTCGCAACTCAAACTTGTATCTCAAGATGAACTGATCAGCATCGAAGAGGTATATGAAAAGAATGGTAAATACTATACAGTCCAAGCGATTGTAGACCATAAAGAGTTGTCACCCGGAAGGTACCTATATCGGGTTCGATGGGAAGGCTATGGACCAGAAGACGATACATGGGAACCGCATGCGTCCTTCAATAGTCCAGAGCCAATCGCAAAATACTGGGACAGGATACGGAGCCTAGGCCCACAGGCTCATTCAAAGGTAACAGGTACTACACCAACACCAAAGAAGGTAAAGGGTACAACACCCACACCAAAAAACATGACTCAACAAGCTCCACAGCGAAAGCGTAGACATTCAGGTAATGACACCACAGAACGCAATGGCTATATCCTAAGACGTAGCAAGCGCAATCAAACGGCACACCTCCATTAAGCGTTATGTTCAACCTGGAAGGGGGTAATGTGGTGAACATTGATCCGTGTTAGAGAACTTAGCCGGTTTCACATCACTATCGCCGATATCCTGAAACTAAGACAATGATGAATTTACCACATTGATGTTCAGGGACCGATATTTTCATATCCGCTTGCGTGACAGGACAATCGCACCTATCAAAGGTACTTCCTCTACCCAGGATCCATCACTGGTCTTGAAGAGGACAATGAAAAGAGAATGCTCTCATCCGATACGTCCTAACAGGATTAAGCACTTACATCGCCGTTCTAATAGAATTATTATAAAAGAGAGTTATTTTATTTTCAGGAATAAACATCAACCTCAAAGATACTTTTATAGTTGTCTTTTTTCATTCTCTCTAATCCATCCATCTCATATCTGCCCGGCATACACAACGTTTTGCCTGACGCTTTATCCCGCCTTTTCCCTCCGGCAAAGTTGCTGGGGAAGGGTGAACCCGCAGAGCTTTCTAATCGCACCAAACAAAAAGTAGAGCCTGCAAATCGCTCTGCGAAATTGATCCAGGAAGCCGTGGTACCTCCTGTCGAGGACCGCCACGAATTACTTATGGAATCACATTTGTTGGTCATTTTGGCGCTGAAGCCATTATAAAAGACCTACATCACAAGGGCCTTCATTGGCCGAACATAAAAGAAGATGCCCTAAAAATCACACAAGCGTGTCCACAGTGTCAGAAATTCAATGTAATGAGAAAAGGTTATAATCCTTTGCGCCCAATTAGCGCTGAAATACCTGGAGATCACTGGGCAATTGATTTGGTAGGACCCTTGCCACTAACAAAGCGTGGTAATGTTTACCTCTTGGTCCTGGTGGACGTTTGTACAAGGTTCTGCATATTACGTCCCATTCCAAACAAACAAGCCGACACAATTGTTAAAGAATTAGTCCAAATTTGGTGTGATTTCAGACCTCCCCACATCTTACAATCTGATAATGGCACTGAATTTGCTAACAGATTAATGGAACTATTTGCGGAAACAGTTGGCTTTGAACGCAGACTTATTACTCCATATTTTGCCTCAAGCAATGGCACTGCCGAGAGGTGGGTACAGTCTGCAATTAGAGGCATCAAGAAAAGACTTGACGGTGCTATAGAAGACTGGGACATATTTGTTCCCACGATGCAACTTGCACTGAACGTAAAAGTCTCAGAACGGCATAAGTCCAGACCTTTCTCTCCAATGTTTGCTCGCAACATGAATGAACTCAAAGATTATCGTAATGATAAACCGAAGAAACTGTTAAGTGCCCAAGAAATGTTGAAAGTCATAAAAAACATGGAGGAAGTCATATTCCCGGCAATCAATGAGCGCACGAACACAATTAATGTAAACCGGAAAAAGCAGTTTGATGAAAAGCACAAAATAGTACGTTTTAAGTCAGGCGACCAAGTCATGGTCAGAGTCTGTGAAAAACAAGGCAAATTTGATGCCGAGTATGAAGGTCCTTACACCATAGTTCGCATGACTAAAGGTGGATCTTATGAATTAAGAGACATGCAAAATGACTTAGAGCGCAGAGCTTACACACCTTCTGAACTGAAACTAGTTTTGCAAACTGAAGAAAATTCTGGAGAGCACTTCGTCGTGGATCGTATTGTAGCTCACAAAGTAAACAAAAATGGATATTTGTATAAAGTAAGATGGAAGGGGTATTCGGTATCCCATGATTCCTGGGAGCCACTGTCTTCGTTTGATGATACCATTACCATAAGCTCTTACTGGCGTCGCATCGGCCAGAATCCACCTCCACTAAACAAGAAATGTAAGACTGACAATGCCCAAAACGGTCAAATTACTCATAGTCAAACAAACGATGGCAAGCGTCACCGTAATTAAATCTAACGAGACCCACTCAGGCTCTCTGCAAGCGTGCCGTCCACTTGAAACCGGCTAAGAGCCTGGAGGAGGGTGATGTCGTGTCCTGAGTGATTTGTGTCGCGATATCAAAAGTAGAATAATTTTAGTAGTGAGGGGCACTCTGCTGGCAGTTTGGTTTATACAGACGTACACTTGTATTACGAATCGTTGTTCTTTTCTCTGATAAAGTTCACTACCTTCGAGTCTCACGACTTATTATCGTCTGTTTACGCCATCTACTGCACCAACGTTCCTTATAAGTTGAGGGAAAGAGTTGACTAATTTCCTGTTTTTTATCAATTTCTTGTTCGTCTAGACGTAAACTATGCAAATTCTGTTGTTCTGACCTTCTCTTAAAGAGACTCTTATTAAATAAACAGACACACATAAGACTATAGGTCAGGAGAGCATTCATCATACAATTGAGGGCATCTATCTCTGTGATCCCTAGGGGGGTTATGTGTTCTTGGTGACAGCCATTCCCCCTTCATGCCCGAAATCGCTGTTCTCTCAAACACGATATTAATTTCTATTGGATTCTGATAAGGGCGGATTCACCTGTCTTTCACGGTCTCTACTTTCTAGAGGTGCTACTACTATTGAGAAGGGAGGTGGCTAGTGTGAGTGCTAGGAATCGCGACAGGGTGAGGATGTCAACCTCGCTGGAGAAGCGCTGGAGGGGAAAGGGGAAATGAAACTATCGAGACACCAGTTCCCATTGAGCACGCTAGATGGCCATGAGTCTGTCCGCTTGAAAAGAGGAAGACTAGATAATATCTAGGAGATATTTAGTTTAGTGCTGCGTTCATTGTTGAGCAATCTATCACATCTTTGATAATATGTATTCATGCATGTACTGATATGGGGCCTTTTTGTTTAACCACTGCAGATCGACCTAGTGTTTCTAAGCTCTTCTTTTTATTCCGGTACGTAATTTTATGAACAGAGAGACCTGATTTGAACCTTGCAACAACACTCCTTCAGACGATCTCCGTCAACATCCTTCCAACCTCGGGCCTCGGGCCGACCCTTATGCTCAACTTATTTAGCACAAGGACTTTACAGTTATATTCCAAACAGTATTGCAATTCATGCAATTTATTCCATATGCTCATTGATTTGAGATCTTCCTCAAAATGATGGCCCATTCGCACGAACAATTCCATGTGATAGAGATACCCAGCCACTCGGTTCGGACCATTGAAACTTTCGATTCTTTCCTCATATAGATCATTGTCGGATAAGACGTTCATTAAGGGCCAATTGGATAAGGAATATACCGGATGCAAGTGTATATATACACAGATACAATATTGTGCCAAAATCCATAATATGATATGAAGAGCTTTTTGCATTAAGTATTCAGGCGAAATTACTGAGAAGGAGGGGTGGGATGTTATAGCTAATCATAACCGATCAAATCTTTGTCACGCATCAAGCGTTCCAGATCAGAGATGGCATCCATCGTAGGTATCGATAGCGTATAGTCAGTATGCGTCATTTGGAGCTGTTGAAGCTGTCGGTGTTGCATTTGATCATGGCCTAATCCCCTGTCAATACACTGGTTCTGTTGGGTCACAGCACTTCCTGAGATTTTGCTTGCTGTGTTTCCATCCGCAGCCGTTGTCTCTTTCTCTGTACCATCATCTCGAAAGGTGGGTATGAGTGAGTTCTGTGGTGTTCTGCTCTGCTCGAGTAATTGTCCAATGTGTTGCGAGTAGTGGATGACAAATTCTGCCTGACGCATAGTCTCGATCGCCTTTGGACTCCTCCGTATCCGCACATAGCGGATCGCTCGCTCAGCTGATAAACAAAATAGGTTGTTCAAGAGCCAGCAACAAGCTATTAGGCCGGCTCGTCCGACGCCTTTCATAATTATCTCATTAGCTGCAGCTTCTTTTGCTTTCCACCTGCTCTCCCAAAATAAGCAATGTTATACCCCCTCGACAATGCGTCAATACATTTTCGCCTTTTCGAATCACGACGTTGATGTAATTAATCACATGATCGACCTCTGCCAGAGAACTGGGGCAGCTTCCTTCAACCATCGGTAGCCGAATGATATGCATGTTGTTCTTCGCTGCTGCTGCCGAATAGAGTGGCCATGGTGCTCCAAGGTACTCAAGCTCTGTGTCGCTCAGACAACTTCAGATGGGTTGCATAGAAATAAGCATTAGACATAGACGTCGCAATATACTCCTACATCTCCTCCTTCGAGTATGGTCACCCTTTCTCTCTCTCTCTCGCTCACTCTCTGTGTTCTTCTTTTTTTTTTTACCAAACAATAGTCGTAATTCCAAAAGATCGCATTCGCTCCATATCAAGGCCAAGGTCTCGGTTGATGGCCGCCCGGCCGCGGCTGGCTCCTGTCAGCCTCACCTTTTTTCCCGGGCAAGAACTAAGAGCCAAATTGCCCATGACCGGCAAGGGCGATTTGCTGACACTATCCTCCTGAGGTATGACCAAACGGGGTTCCATCTCCTGCTTCAATGCAGGATCAGTCAAGTCGAATAAATCAAGATCATCGGGGAGTTCGGAAATGGAGAGATACGACAGATATTCTTCAGGAACTATCCAGCTGATACTATATCCCCTTATGTGAGAAGCTCATTCCTCTTCTCGAAATGCCATTAGCATCCCCCCGCTCGACTGCTTGTATGTGTCGCATTTGCACTAGTTCTCCAGGAACTTGAACTCACTTGATCGGATGACTGATGGAAGTCTTTGGCGGGTTCGATTGTCGACAAACATTTTGAATCCGTGCTGAACCTCGGAAAAGTTTGGCGTCCTCCTTGTGGAGTTCCTCATAATCTGCAAATCTGCCGGCATGGAGCGGTGTGAGGGCCATGTTGTCCGACGGGAAAACCGAGGTTGCAAGGCTAAGTAAAAAAAAAAAAAAAGACTGTCATCCTGCGCCCATGAAGTAGAACCTTATCCCCGCCTGCTCCGCACTCAGTCTCTCCAATCCGATCTAACGGGCCTTTTCCTTTTTTCAAGTCGCTGAGCGGCATAAAAAACAGTCCTTGATCCTTTTTTTATTGGCTTCAGTTTCCACTTGCCTTTAAAACTATGACTCTCATAGCTTTGAGCCATACATCTTGCAAATAGTAAGATATGGCAGATTTATATCCGGTAAAGTTACCGAGAGAGGTTGAGATGATGTTTAAGCAACGAATTGGATATGCGGTTCTATGGCCACATTTATCCATGGTAATGGTGTTTAGCTGATTTCCTTATTTATGGGCTAAAAATTTTGGGTGAAAAGAAGCGTCTTTTGTGTTAGACTCCGCTTTATGCTTCGCCCGCATACGAGGGTGACACATGTATCTGTAACAATAGCTCTGAGTTTTTTTTGAACAATAAAGAACAGATATCAAGTGCTGTTGTGTTTATTTTTACTACTAGAGCTGGAAGCGAGCACATAGAGGAACACAAAAGATACTTATCTATGCCTCTGGAGTGTAGAATATGATAGATACCAATGTGAGTATTTATCCAGTCAATGAAGGTAATGAAAGAAAAGAAATAAAAAAATCTGCAAGCGATAAGAGAACAATGACGAAGAAAGAGAAAGGCGCAATAAGAAATTAAAAAGAAAAAACTACCTTTCTCTTTAAGGGCTATTGAAGGGAAAAAGGAATAAAGATTATTTGAGACAGCAAGGCGCGCAGTTGTACGTAACTATATGACCAGGCTACGTGTTCATCTCTAGGACGTCTAACACTCTGCAATTTGGGACATGTGTGGATCCAATATGGTCGATGCATGATCATTCAAGACATGACATTGGGTGACATGATGAAAACGAACGAAACTGGATCAGTCATCCGAGAGTTGTCCCAGCTCTGATGTGGTGGATGTTGCATTCAGAAGATCTGTCCTCATATAGCGCCGCTAAGGATGACATAGCTCGGAAAACCGCAAGGCGTCCTTTTCGGCAACGATGCAAGCTGCTATCGGATACCTCGACTGCATTCCATGCGTGTCAGTCGCAGGTACATGTTGCGTCTACACTTGGGGCGTTGATCAGCGCTTGGCCAAACAAAACCATTATTGTGGCGAATTGCATCATATTGAAATCCATCGGGAGTAGTGAAATCACTTCAGTAAAGAATCTCACGATGGCTCCTTGGAGGACCATCACAGAAGACCTCTCGCTAATTGCTTTCGGAAAACAGAGCTTCGATGGCCCTGGCTAACTGGATTGCTGCCCTTTTCCATTTTGAGTGAGAGATTTTGCATCAGTTGAAGCTCTTTGGTTGCTCGCGGTCCATGCAAATGCACACAGAATCACCGAAGAGACAACCTGTAGCTGCGCAGCCCATTATCACACTTCAAGGTAAGGAAGACAATGGATATGTATACGCCTTTCTTGAGCCTCGTTCTTCATTCTCTGAGACTTAAAAGCGCATCGCATAGTACAATTCCATATAACTCCCTCTCTTAGGTGACCACAGCGACTTGGACAGATAATACAGAATTCGTTGCTTATAGCATTCCTTCTCGGAGGGTCTAAACTGATTGAAAGATATTAGAGAGACCAAACTGAGCAGCTTGCATGTGTGTTGGTGCCTACAGTAGCAATATACAAAAATGGGACTGTATAATTAATAGCATTTGTCGAGAGACTACGTATCCACCGTCGGCCAAAAATGTGCAATTTGTGTGGTTCGTAATAACATCCGGCTGATATCAAGATGGCATGCCAATTATCGCAGCGGTGTGCAACAAAACATACGGAGTCTCAGGAGGTTGTTGATATTCCTTCATAATCTTCTGTTTGCTTTCCACAGGCTGCGAGATACGTACGTCTTACTTCAGCAATATCGGGTCGGAGAACCAGAGGAGGTTGCCACTATATCACGGTAAAGGAAGGCGAAATAAATTTCATGTGCGGGGACAACCCTAACTTATCGCTCGCATCAATACCAAATCTAATGTAAACACTGTATATGCGCCTGGCAATACTTAGACATATCCTCAGTCCTTTCAATAGGTGCATCGTTGACTGCCACATAATGGCCTTTAATACGTTGACACACATCCATTCTGTCAAGATACGTTTCGCACTGTGATACCCACGGTTGCTGAACAAGCATAGTGTTCCATGCTGTTTTACTACAATTGAAGCGCTCAAAACCCTCGAGGCACCAAATTTACTGTTCAATATTAACTACACAAGCATTAGGTACGAATAAAAGGCGTAAGGGAGTACATCTCCTCGTCAGTGATATAGCCCATAGGCTCAATACAGCGGTACATCAATCGCAAGACCCTACCCATGCTCATAAACAAATTAATTACTCACTGCTATATTCCAATGTGTAGGAAGCAAAGGTTGACGTACTTTTATAAGCGTCGATATCTATTTCCATGTATACTACATTCGGAGGTATGCAATCGACTTTATGAATACGCATAATGCCCGTGATCAAGCATTGACGCAATATTGTGCAAAAAGCAATTTTGCTGGAAAAATAGAAATGTCATTCAATAAATGTATATACACGCTGTTGAATGTATGCAAGATAAACTGTACACACAGAACGAGAGTTCTGCAAAAAAGGGAAGAGAAAGAGAGGATCGGGTTTTAAAGTGTGGAATGGATAATGCAAGGATACTAGTAAATTAGTTGTGGCAACTCCAGTTTCTTGAAGCTCCACGATAGAGATAAATTGCGAACAAAGCCCTCATGCTCGCTAGTACTTGGGTATTACTTCGAATATAACCTGATAGTGACAAAGGTCCTGCGATGAATGCTGCTAGTGTTGGTTGACAATCGCTTCAGGTTGCTCCGTCTCCAACGAGATATCAACAGCGCTCA